>JAOXOE010029461.1:0-14412 GCA_028565055.1 Phoeniculus purpureus
CGCGCGGGCAGCCCCGGGATGGCGGGGCCGAGGCAGCCGCGGGCGGAGGAGGCGGCCGAGGCGGGAGTACGCGGGGACGGCCGGGGGTCGAGGCTGGCTGGGCGGGCACCGGGCGAGGGGTGCTTTCGGCGCAGCCCTCGGTGCCAGGCCGGGCAGCCGGGCGGGGAAGGACCCGGGGCTGGGTGCGAGCTAGTAGCAGGAGCGATTCAGGTGTGAGGCATCAGTGGCCTCTCGTGAGGGTGGCGACTTGCTGGTGAGGTTGCCCAGGGACGCGGTAGCCGGCCGATGCCTGGAAACTGCAGCATGACGTTGGACAGGGCTCTGCTGAGGATGGCCCTGCTCGCTGCCGGAGGAGCTGGACCGGGTGCCCTTCCCAGGTCACAGCTGGCTGCGATTCTGTGGTAGGGGTGTGCCCAGAGCAGCCTGCACCAGGTTCACCAGAGCCACAGGAGCAGCCCGGGCTGCCGGCTCCAGGGGCCTTCCGTCAGGAGCTGCCCAGGCAAGGTGTTCGTTCTTGGCACCCCAGGCATCTCGAGCCTCTCTCACAGCGCTCAGCCCGTGCAAAGTGGCTCCTGCACGTCAACACGGTGATTGTTTGAATACGGGGGTTTCAGCGGTGCACAGGGCTGGGACCCTACAACAGGGGCTGTCGCTCGCCACTTGGGCTTGCTGGGATCAAACCAGCCTTGCTGGACTGTTCTGCAGCAGTCAGTGTTGACAGTGCTTTCTGAAACACAAGGAACTGTCTACTGTAGAGAACTATGCTGAAATCCTTCAGTCCTGCACATCAGTTCCTAAGGGGCTGTGGAGTTGTCAGAGAAGCATCTGGTGAGCTCCTGTTGACTCCAACTGGTTGAAACAATCTTGGCACTGGAAAGACAAACCCGATTTCAATAGAGGAAGCAACCTAACTCTCTCTCTCTCTCTCTCTCTCTCTTTAAACCCAAACCAACTCCCACTGACTCATTTTCTGGTGTTTGCTTTGTTTATTTTAGATTCTTCAGCAACAGCTGGACTTATTTCAGCTCTTTCGGCAACAGACCCTGGAGAATATAAACACGGTAAGAGTACACCAGCAGTGCTCTCCTGCTGCATTCTCAGGTGGTTTGAGTAGGAGCTGCTCTTAGACTGCTGGGGACGTTAAGCCTGTGTTTGATCTTGTGTCTTAAGGATGGCTGCTAAGGTCATCTCACCTCTAGGCTCTTGCTCTCTGTAACTCCCAGTGTTCTACTGGAAAACCTCTGGAAAACAGAGGGGAAAGCGAGTTAGGGAAAGGAGGGAACAACTGGATCCTTCCGCCCTTTGTGTCACTGTCAGCTCAGGGAAGCTCTGTTGTTTCCAAACAAGTCAATTTCTCTTTGCGCCACTGTTGTATTTCTGCAAGCTGCCAGCTTCCCAAAGCACTGGGCTGCCTCTTTGGGGTCGTTTTACCTGCTGCTTTACAGACAAGGTGCTGGAAGGACACTTCCCTTCACACTCGGTGGGTTAGAACCAATTCCATATCCCTGCAGGCCACTAACATCTGGTCTGTCCCTCCCAAGACAGACGCTCTTGAGCAGTCAGACATGTCTGGGAAACAGCATCGCTCTGCATCGAGGTGTTCGGCCAACGAGCTCCCTCTTTTCCAGGTGCAGTCTAAAATTCGTGAGATCCACGGAGTGGAAGGGAAGGTGACTGCTCTTGCCTGTCGGAGAGAAATGCTGGGTGCAGGCCTAGAGCTCTTGCTGAAGGAGTGCCTCCGGTTAAAGAAGAGAAACACAAAACTGAAGGTAGAAATATCACAGCTCAGCAGAGAAAACAGCTCCCCAGCGCCAAGACACGGACGAATTCCGAGTGACATCCAACAAGTTACAGAACAAGACAGCCCAGCGAAATCTGAGCGGGAAACTCCTCCCCGGTCAATGAAACAACGGGAAGCCAAACACCTTAACTTTTCCATCAGCCTGCAGGAGAGCTCTGACACTGAGCAGGAGCTGCAGAGGGACTCGGAGACGCCGCGGGCAGACAGAGCTTACACGGAAAGCAGACTCGGGATCGAGCTCCAGAATGCAAGAGCGGATATTGCTCTTTTGAAGTCCCGCCTGGCGAGCGCCAACCGGGAACGCAGGAGGTTAGCAGCGGCAGTGACAGACATCACCAAGGAAAACCAGCGGCTTAAGGAAGAGCTGCAGGCGTACAGACAGGCTGTTTCCAGGTACGAGCTCGACTTCAGGAAGCTCGCCGAGGAGCGCTCGCCGTCGGCAGATCGCCGGTGGCCTACAGAAAACGAGACACCTGTTGGGGTTTGAGCAGGGACTGCACTCGGCTGTGACGCCACGGAAGGCTGGTCACCAGCGCCGCCGCGCCCACCCCGTGCGACAGCACCTTGACTCCGGCACTCCGCTAGGATTTGTGGGGGAACCTCTGCGCGGCCGGCATAGCCCTGCAACACGGTTCACACGGCGCAAGCTCTGCTCTGCAGGATCTTGCCAGCTGCTTTCCAGGCAATGCCTGATGCTCTACCGCGGTCTGTTGCTTCACACTCGTTTTAATAAATCATTTTTATCAAATATTTACAGCTCTCATGTCGGGTCACTTCCGTGTTTCAGTTCTTGCGACTCTTGGCCCAGTCTCCCCTGCTCAGGCTAAGAAGCACAAAGATGTGTCATCCCACTGGGACAGCTCACAGGAGGGAAGATCCTGTCCCTAGAGTTTCAGAGTCAGGAAGGAATCTTAACAACAACCCTCCTGCCGAACACTTCAGTACAGGCCACAACACCCTGGGCGAGTTTAAAAGTCACTGAGGTGTGGTGTTGGGGGATCCGGTTTCGGGGTGAGCTCGCAGAGTGGGGTTGATGGTTGGACTCGATGATCCCGGGGGTCTTTTCCAACCTGACTGGTTCTGGGGTTGCAGTGGCTGCTTCTGCGAGACGTGTTAAAGGACGTGTAACCTCTGCCACGTGTGCGTTAGACACCAGCCCGCTCTGCCCTGTTCAATCCGCACAGCCGCCGCAGGGAGAGGTGCAGGAGGGATCCTCTCAGGCAGAGGCTGGATTCTCTCAGCCAAGGGAGCCTGAGCAGGCACAATTTCTCAGTTCTACTGCACACAACACGCTGTGACAAACAAGTTACGAGGCGGGGTTGTGATTTTTTACAACAAATTCCCTTCGCTTCACGTGAACTAACTCCTTGGGTCACAGATGAAAACCGACAGACGTGACCACGATGGAGGTAAGGAGCACGTTTCGGACCACAGCTCCAGCTGAGAAGAGACAGATCTGACGCGCTGGGAATCTTCCCTGAGTGCAGAGAGAAATGAAGCCTCTTCTGGAGAACACGGCAGCGCTTGGCGTTGTCAAGAGACTGAGGAAAAGCCATGAAGAGATGCTGGCAGAGATGGCTGTGACAGCCTGGCTGTGGCCCGGCTTTGAACGGTGCTCGATGCCCGTCCTTCTGAGGTCATCGGAACTAAACCCGATGTTTTCCAGGCGGTTCTTACACAAGACCAGAGGTGAAATAAAGCCCGAGTTTTAACGCTGCTAAAGGGAAACCCTGCCTTCAGTTCGCTGTGGGGCACCTGGGGGTAACTAGGTTCACGCACACACTGCTCCCCACTGCCAGTGTTCTGCGAGCAACGAGACGGACCTCTTAGAGACCGGCTGTTGAACGATTTATTACAGTGCATACTGCGACAGACCACGATGCATACAGCTGGCACCCTCAACCACTGAACAGGCTGGACTGGGTCTCACTCCTCACGTGTTAACAGTTCACAGAGTCTAAGACTGGTCTTCACTTTGTACCTAATACAAGTTCAGCTGCGCAGTCTTGTAGTTCTTTGGATTTATGGATCTGAAATGGAAATTAAGAGCAACTTAATGGACTTCTGTAGGAGGTCACTGTACAAGATAAACGCTGCGGTCACCCGGTCCTGTAATTAGACTGAATGACCTTGAGCCCACGAAGGACAATTCATTTCAATCGTTCTGCATCCGAGCAAGAATCTACAGGGGCAAATGCAGTCACAGAACAATGGGCCGGGTAGCACACGGCGAGCTCCATCGGACAGCACGCAGGGAGCTGCAGCTCCGTGGGGAAGCTGATTCCATGTCACATATCCTAACACTTCTCTATAAACGGCTGAGCTACGAGCTCCTCAGTCATTATGAGGTCAGGTCACAATCCTCACCCCGCTAATCCTAGAACACGCCTGGTCCCCCCACAAGTCAGCAAATGAAGACCAATACTCGTCAGCAGCACCTGTACAGGCTGGCTGGGGAGGTCTCTGTGATTAGCAGAGCCTTGGCAACAACCTGCACTGACCAGAGGAAGCAGCAATGAAATCTGAAAGCCAAGGTCCTCACACCTCTCCTAGCCTTGGGCTAACAAAGACTTCTGCTCATTAGAGAGCAAGAAGCAGCTGCGCTGGTGACCTCTGGCAGGCAGCGCATGTGAACTACGACCCCAGACTAGAGGAGCTCACCTTCTGACATTTAAAGTAATGATGCTTGTAACAGGCCTGCTCTTGGGTCCAGGAGGAGGATGAAAAACCTGTCGTCCTCTATTAGTTGTGACAGCCTTAGGGGTTTTGATCACGTAAGGGTCAGCGGAATGGTTTGGGTAGGGATCAAACGTGCCCGCCTGCATGCCCCCTGCCTGAGAGAAACACAACCACCTCGTCAAGCGTCAGTCCACAGTACAAGCAAGTTCATGAAAACATTTGTCAGGCCAAAGCAAGAACACTGACTAGTAGACTGCATCATAATTAAACACGAAAAGAAACAAAATCCAAAGCCAAACCTGCCTTAATTTCCTTAATGGAAACCACCTGCCCAGGGGGGCTGTGGAGTCTCCTGCTCTGGAGACGTTTCAAACCCGCCTGGATATGTTCCTGTACGACTGGATCTAGGGATCCTGCTGTGGTGGGGGGATTGGACTGGATGGTCTTTTGAGGTCCCTTCCAATCCCTAATGCTCTGTGATTCTGTGGCCTTGGGAGTGTGACAGAAAAAGTAAACCCAGACCTCACTAAAATGAGTTGTGCTGTGACACAGAAAGGGAATCCCTGCGGCATTACTCGTGCCCCTCCATACCCAGTCCTGCTGGATGTTAGACAAAGCAGAGCTTTGCTGCTCCTTCCAGCTCTCCATTCCCACCGCATTTCTAGCCTTCCTCTTCTCGGTGTTTGCCTGCAAAGGTTGGCTGTAATCAGCAGACTCAACAACCATACGAGTGGCTGGCAGACCCCGCAAGAGGAGAGCGTTTCGTTTTGCTCCAGCCATCTCGCCTCGCTGCCACTTGGTGCCTGACCTTCTGTGATGCCGGCAGCTGCCTGCACAGACCTCCGACACAAACACTTCTGGGGTTACTTGAGTCTAGTGGGAAGTTAACGATGGTCAGAAACTATTTCATTGCTTTGTGAGCTGGACACAAAGTAAAGGGATCAGCATCTTTTGAAAGCCCAGGACCACACACAGAGCAAAGCAGACAGCTCTGTACTGCAAACCAAGCTGTCGGCAGGAGGTACCTGAGCCTTTACCTTCTGTCTCCAGCAACTAGAAGCCATACTAACCTTTTTAGCAGGAGAACTGGGTTTGAAAGGTGGGGCAATTGGCCTCCCTGCAGGCGGTTTCTTCACAGGTGGCAAAGATTTGTCACTGAAATAGGGATTCAGGTCAAAATACTCCTGGGGGTGCAGATTCAGCTTGAAAGGCCCTCCCTTCACCAAGCGCCTGTGCTCCTCTTGTGCTTTCTGTAAAACAAACACTTGCAAAGAACCACCCCTGAGGAGTGTCACTCTAGGAGAGAGGTGGAAAGTATTTCAGTTCAGCCTGGGAGAACATCCAGCCCAGCTTCCCTCGCTCCTGTTTGATCCAGGTACTTTACCCACCCACCACGTGTAATGGACTCAGTGCCCAAGCAGCACAACAATCCCTGTGGAAGCACAGCAGGAAGACACCAGGAGGAGCGCTGTGCGTGCAAGACGTGTCTACCAGCACGACGGAGCTGGATCTCGGACACACCTGCGTGCACACACACACGCTCAACACTCCCCTTGCCTGCAGCCCAGCTGCTCGTGCTTGTGAGCACTGGCCACACTCTGTGTCTCAGACCCCGAGCACCTCGCTAAGCTGAGCTTCTCTAGGAATTGCTTCTTGGAGCCCCAGGTGTTCAGTGCTCTTCCTAGGTTCCATTCCACGTTAGCACGGGTTCCAAACACTGAAGTTGCTTACAATGAAAAGACCAGCCTAGCCTGGACCATCAGTAACCCGCTACCACCCAGTAATGCCAACTACCCTGTCAGAGCAAACTCTCCTTTGCTGCCCAGTGGAAACCAGCCCACCTCCCTCTTTTCTCTGCCTCCACATCTTCTGCACTGAATGCTTGCTCTTCACTCTGAATTTGTCCCCACTGCAGGTACCTGAATTGTTTCTTCTAGTCTAGTTCTTACTGTAGACCAAACCAGTTACCCCTGCTGCCACTTCTCACATCGTGCAATGAAAACATAGAGGATAACTACAACTGGTGCGGGGAAGTTACTTCCCACAGCATCTGTGATAATGAGGTGCAGTTCCTGCGCAGCTTGGTCTAGGGGATCCTGCTCTGGCAGGGGGATTGGACTGGGTGATCTTTCGAGGTCCCTTCCAAGCCCTGATGCTGTGTGGTTGTTCTGCCAACACCACAGCAGTACCGTGGTGCTGGCTGTCTGCAACAACTGCTTGGTCGTTACTGCGCCGTAGCGTCAGGTCTCCAGACAGAACACCAAGGTCAAATCCCGCACGGCAGGACCTCTGTGGGCTGCTGCCATTACAAGCAGCCAACAGACAACACCCCCGTCACTTTCAGATGGGGTGATCGCTCATTTGGTTTCCTTCCTCCACTTTCTAAACAAGAATTAGTCATTCCAGGCTGAAGGGAAAACAGAGTTCACCTGAAGTGGACTCACAGCTCTTCACGCTACTATCTAGCAAGGACGACTACTGTTACCTTTGCACTGCTTCTTTCTACCTCGTAGCCGTCAGGCTCATGGGGATACTGCTCACCGATGGTAAGGTTTGCGTAACTGTAAATACAAAGGCCATTAATGATTCGGGTGCTCAGGACCCCAGAAACACCCAACAGAATGTCGTGCAAGAAGCAGCCCTGCGACGTTACCCGTATCCGCTTCCTTTCTTCCCTGGGTTAGTATAAAAATTCTTCCCAGGAGCAACGTGTCTTTCTTTGTCTCTCAGCTGCGGGCTGAAGTACGGGCACGGCCCTCCTATGGTTCCATAGTAGCTGCCGAGTCCACACCTGGAAACAGCCAACAAACACACTGACGTTGGGCAAACGTGTCGGGCTCTCCTCGTCCAGCTGCTGCAACGGAAGGGCCCAGCAACACCAGACAACACCTGCGTCTCTGGAGTTAAACACGGAACCAGAACAGATCCACTGCCCACAGCAGCCCCTTTATTTAAGGACTTCAGAAACCCGTATTTGAGATGGAATATGCGGTAGGTTTTTCCTACACTGGTAACAGAGGCACAGAGAACTGACCGATACACGACGAAAATAAAGGCCAGGCTTGAGTCTTGTCTTCAGAACGTGAGACCCCTGCCACCTTTCCCCTTGCAGACAACAACAAAGTGGCTCCAGTGTGAAGGAAAGTCGCCCAGGAGCTACTTAACATTCAGTCAGGCAAGGCAACAGTTCAACAGACAGCAAGGGCTCTGCACTTGTTCCTCAGTTGTGATGGGCAGCAGTCTCGGATATGAGAGACATGTAATTACTCGCCATCACTTTGTTATTCCATTAAAAGACCTAATAAGGACTTTAAATGACCATTATAAACCCAAACCACTTTCCCAGCCTCTGCTTTGTACTACTCTGTGCATGTTCCCCAGCTCTGCAGCATCTTCACAGAGGGACTGGAGGGGACTGTGAAAGATCATCCAGCCCAATCCTCCTCCCACAGCAGGATCCCCTAGATCCAGTCATTAGGGGTTGGAAGAGACCTCCAAAGATCATCCAGTCCAGTCCCCCCACCACAGCAGGATCCCCTAGATCCAGTCATTAGGGATGGGAAGGGACCTCCAAAGATCATCCAGTCCAGTCCCCCACCACAGCAGGATCCCCTAGATTCAGTCATTAGGGATGGGAAATGACCTCAGAAGATCACCCAGTCCAATCCCCCTGACACAGCAGGATCCCCTAGATCCAGTCACACAGGAGCACGGCCAGGGGAGTTTGAAACATCTCCAGAGAAGGAGACTCCACAACCCCCCTGGGCAGCCCCTTCCTTCCAGCGCTCTCCTTACAAAAGGAAATGAGCCCCACCGGTACAGAGGGACGAGCAGCACTTCTCAGAGTGAACCCCAGAGCTGAGCGGTGATGCTGTGGTTTACTCCCCTCCTCTATTTAGATCCCACTGTTAACGTTGGGGACACTTTGTGCCCCGAAGCCCTGGCCAGCAGCCTGTTGGCAGGTAAGGCAGAGCCCTAAATCGAATCAATTAAATCCCAAAGATCTTGTGGTAGGTTCCACAGCACCATTTTCCCCTCTGTCGTAGAAGCTGCACCTTCTCCTGCAGGATGGGGGAACTTCAGGAGATCCACTCAACAGGAGGGGAGGGCAGTAGGACCTTTAGGAGGCCCTGACATCCCAATTGAAACAGCAACGGGTGGAGTGGGGAACAAATGAAGACCGCCAACACTTCCCCTGTCGAGTCTCTCCGTGTCTTTCACAACCAGAAAGCCGAAGGATGTGAGGGCTCAGCTCTAAGAGCTCTGCTCACCTGACAAAACCCACCACCAGCCTTCAGCTGGGACCACTTCATCACGGTGAGATTGAAGCCACCACAACAGCAGGCTGCCCTCCCCACTACGTTCAGCCACCAGGACATGGAAGCCTCGTGCGTCTGCTGCAGCGCCGGCCCCTGAGCGCACCCACCGCCCGCCCGTTCAGGTAGCGGCACAGAGGAGCTGCGGCACTTACGGCAGGATGTCCAGCGCAGTAGGTGTAGCTGGCGTGGGACTGGTAGTGCAAGCTGGCTCTTGGGAAGGTGTAGGTGTTCCAGGCGGGCTGGCTGCTGGTCCACTGGGAGCTGAAGCCGGGGCTCATGGTCACTCGGGATTTACTGGTTTGGTAGGTTCTCACCGCGGCGCTGGGCTACCAACAGAGAAGGAAAGGCAACGTGAGAACAGCTTCTGGGGTAGGACACAGGCAGTGCAGCATCGCCATGCGTGTGCAGAGCACAGCTGGAATGGGGTGTCCAGCTGTGGGTCCCCCAGCTCCAGCAGGACACGGAGCTGCTGCAGAGAGCCACAGGGGTGATGGACGGAGGGGAGCATCTCCCTGCTGAGGAGAGGCTGAGGGAGCTGGGGAAAAGGAGCCTGAGGGGGGACCCCATGGATGTTGATCAGTGTGTGAAGTGTGGGTGTCAGGAGGATGGAGCCAGGCTCTGCTCAGGGGCAGCGGGTGTGAGCTGGAGCAGAGGAGGTTCCACATCAGTGTGAGAAGGACCTTGTTCCCAATGAGGGTGCCAGAGCCCTGGCAGGGGCTGCCCAGGGGGGTTGTGGAGTCTCCTTCTCTGGAGATGTTTCAAACCCTCCTGGGCTGTTCCTGTGCGACTGGATCTAGGGGATCCTGGTGTGGCAGGGGGTTGGACTGGGTGATCTTGGGAGGTCTCTTCCAATCCCTAATGTCCTGTGGTTCTGTAATTGAGATGGACAGGATGGATGGACAGATGGACAGCCAGATGGGTCTGTCCTCACAAGCAGAGACTGCCTGAGCTGGGCTCACCTAGCGAGCTCTGCTCTCCACCGAGATCCAGGCTGGTTGCCTCTATCCTCAGCCTTTATCCTTAGGGGACCACGTGCAGCTCCCTCTCCCCAGCCCCTCTCTCACGCTCCAGGGCCGGGGTGTTGTAGGACCTGCCTCCCCTCTAGCTTCTATACAACAGGAGCCACTAGAACGTGGGGAGCAGCTGAAGTCAGAGCTGGGCAACGATCCATCCTGAAGCCTCCTTGACAGGCGGCTCCAGCGCCGCGAGATTAGATCTAACTAATCACATTTCTGCAGCGCCCGGGATCGCGAAGTCGGGGCTCGGGGGAGATCTGTCATTGTCCCAATGTCATTTCCCTGCCTCCAGCCTCCAGCGTTTCCTCGTCCTCCGCATCGTTCCGGTTGGACTTGCTGGGTTTTTACAGCCATTCAAGGAGTGGGGGGGGAAGATGAGGCTCGAGAGCATCAGTCGTGTGGCTGCTCCGCGGAGCTCGAGGTGCTCTGTCACTGGGGAGAGGGTAATCCAGGGGTTATTTATGGGTTTTAATCAGCTTCCTCACCACCTGAGTTTTTATTGAGGGCTGCTTTAGCAAAGCAGGGGTAACCCAGAGCTTCCCTTGACGCCCTATAAATCCCCCAGCTCCTCCAGGCAGGGAAAAGGGAGCCCAGGTGAGCTGAGCTGAGCAGCCCCAGCGCTCCCTGAAGCAGAAGGCTGCTGACAGACCCCACTGTCTGCAGCCCCCTTATCGGGATGAAGAGCTGCGTTCACCACTTCCACGTCAGCAGCAGCAGCAGCAGCAGCCACCACAGCATCGCAGCCCCTGCACAGCAGCTGCTGCTGCAGCTCTGCACCCAGGAGGGAGCAGTCAGAGCCCAGGATCCCTTCACAGGGTGCACTGGCAGCACCCAGAGGCTTGGGAAGGGCCACAACAACCCCAACTGTGCCGGTGCACAGACAGTCATCCCCTCCTCACACAGCAGGTGCCCAGCTTGGTTTGGTTTAGGGGGTGAAAAGACCCCCCCCTCCCTTTATTGTCCGGCTACTTCTGCACTTTGCTCTCTGCCCAGAGCGATGCTCAGCCTGGCCCTCTGCTTGGGCAGCCTCTCCCCAACACCCCGGCAGCCTCTGCAGTGGGTCTTTGCCTTCTAGTGGGTACCAGTGCTCCGGGGATGGGGCTCCCCCTGCCTCAGGGCTGTGCTGAGGAGGATATGGGGTGTGGAACTGGGCTCTGGCTGCCCCAGCACAGCTCAGCCCAGCACTGGGTGCCTGGGGCTCGGGTCCTGCTGGAGCAGCAGCTTGGAGGCAGGAGGGACATTGTGGAAGCCCACTTAGCTCTTGCTGGTCAGCCTTGAGGAGCCACAACCTTTCTTTCCCCTGATCCAGCTGGGTTAGGGTGTCACTTCCAGCTCTTCTTCCTTCTCACCCAAACTGCGATGGAAACGTTAAGGAAGGTTTTTTTCCAGCTGAAACAAAATGTTCTTCCACCCTAAAGGGTTTTGTTTCCTCCACTTGATGGGAAAAGTAAACAATTAATTGATTAGGGCCTGCCCTGCTCTGCAGAGCAGCTCTCAGCCCTCTGCAGAGGGGCTGCGCCTCAACCAGGGGCTGCCGGGTCCCAAGACCATCACTTGCATCCCCCGTGTGATACTGCCTGACCCCAGACCCCACTGCACGGCGCAGAGCATCGCTCCTTCCACTGGCTTTTCAGATCAGCCCCCCAGTTTGCCCAGCAGCCCATTTAGGGAGGGCAGATCCAGGTAAGTCACTGCTAACAAGATCCTTGGGGCCTCTCTACACGTTCCTGCTCACAGACACTCCAGCTCCTGCAGCCCCAGCTGTAATGAAGTCTGGGCTGCAGACCTGGGGGGGTTTGTTGGGGTTTCTCTGGAGCTGGTGAGAGATGGTCCCTGCGAGGGGCTGGGGGTGAGCAGGATGAGGGCTGCTCCCTCCCAGCCACTTGGATTTGGGAGTGGAGGGGAGAGAAGCCGACAGGCTGGAGGGGGTGGTTCAGCGGTCGGTGTGACTAGGGCACAGGGAACAAAGAGATGGAGGAATTAGAGGGGGAAGGTGAGAGAAGAGCCCTGGGAGGGCACAGGAGCACTTTGGCTGGAGGTAGGAAGTGAGGGCAGGAGAACCATCACCTCTGTACCAGTGTGGCCCCATTTTCCCCCCACTTCTGGGGCTCAAACCCAGCCTCAGGCAACTGCAGTGGCTTCAGGGACATCACCCAGGGCACCAGCATGGGAGGAAAACAGCCCGGCACCTCCCACCATCATGAATCGGGGCTGAACCCAGTAACAACAGGCAGTGTTGTTACTGAGGGACCCTCAGTGGGGCACTTCCTCTCCCCTCACAGACCAGACCCCAATGTCCCTTCACACAGAGCTTCACCACAAGCTCCAACAGATCCTGAGAAGCCCCAGACCCAGCTCCCTCCTGGGACAGGAGCAGACATGGAGCTCACACTGTGACCTTACACTGTGTTCAGAGAGGGTTTAACCACCCCGGTCCCCTCCAGCTCCTTCCCTTCGCTGCCACAGGGGATTCACTGTGGCACCCCCCTTCCAAACATTGCTGCCTCGCTCCCTGCACTCACCCAGCAGCTGCACTGAGCCCCCCAGTTTAACCTGTACATTCAACGAGATCTTCCCAACAGAGGTTCCCACTGTGGAGTCCCTTTGGGATGCCTGAGGGAGGCTGGTGGAGCCAGGGGAGGTGGCTGGTGGACCCAGGCAGGGCTGTTGGCAGAGCTGTGGGGCCGGCCTGACCCTTGCCATAACCCCTGCTGATGCTCCCCAGTGCTGGTTAGCGAGGAGCAACCAAAGCTGGGGTGAAATGGGGCAGCTTGATGGGAGCTGCAGCTGTGTGCAAGGCTGTAGGGTGGCAGAACCTCACGCAGCTACTCCCACCCTCCTGGGGTTTGCTGAACCCTGTCCAGGCACCGAGAGCTCAAGCTTGGTCTTGGGTTGAGCTTTGGGCATCCCCACACTGAGCTGGGGGGAAGACCCCCTGCAAGTTGAGCTCGGGCTGACCCCAGCTCACATCCTCCTCAGCTCAGAGCAACAGGCAGGGGGTGAGGGCATCGTCCTCTGGGAGTGGGACGTGTGAGGCTGGAGTAACAGCCCCTGGCGAGGGAACGGTGACCTCTGAGCCCGGAGAGGCAGGGCAGGACAGCCTGAGCAGCGGGATTTGGGGAGCATCTCCTCCATGTCAGGGCCAAGGTGATGCAGACGTGAGGCACTTAGTGTTTCGTCTGCTGCTGGTCCTGTTCTGCTGACAAGTCATCGGGGACTCGCGACATCACGCGAACCCTATCAGCCCGAGGAGGGAGTTCTGCTGGAGAAAGTGGCTCCTTCCCACCTTGGAGACCTTTTCTCCACCGCTCACCACGCTGGGCAGAGCACCAGGGTCCCACAGCTCCCTCGCAAGGGGCAACCACACTTGAAGGGAAGGCAAACCCCATCGGGAGACCCATAAGCCCAGGGTGAAGGTGCCCCGAGGCCATTACCCAGCCTGTTCTCTCTGCCCGGAGCCATCTCAGCCCTGGTTCCACCCAGCCCTGCTGCTGAAGGGCTGTGACCGCTCCTTGGGGACACAGAGATCCCTGCAAAAACCTGGTGGGGACATCTCGGTCACCCCCAGCCTGCTCCTTGGAGTGGGGCTGGGGGGTGCTCTGCTGTGTCCCCGTCTCCTCGCTGTCACTGGAGCTTCCAGCAGAGAAGAATTAAGATTCTCACGAAGGGGCTCTCGCAGTCCAGACAGGCAAATGCACCCAGATGCTTCACAGCCACACGAGTCCTGGCACCCAAACCACTGCATAGGCCATGGGGAACCCCCCCAGCACCCCATTAGCAGAGTCCCTTTGGCCTCAGTATCCCAAGACACGGAAACCCAGGCGATCCCTATCTGCAAGGAATGAATTTCCTTGGCCCTCGCTGCTGTCAGCTCACAGGTTAGCACAGGCAGCACTTCCTCAGCTTCTTCCTTTCTGGATTACCTCATCCAAGAGCACCCCGAGAGCCCCTCTGCTCCGCCAGGCACCAGCGGCGGCCTGGGGGCTGCAAAGTGGCAGCTGGAGGAAGGAGGGATGGCTGAGCTGCAGTTTGCCCAGCAGTGCCCAGCACAGCCAGACCCAGCACCTCATGCTGCTTCCCTGCCAGGATTCAGGCGTCTTCAGCGTGAAAGAGGCACTGACCCACCTCTTCACCCCACGGAGAAGGAGCTGCGCTCGTGCAGCGGCCACAGCTCCTCTCTGCCTGCAGCCAGGGGCTCGCACATGGGTCTTCTACATGTCACAAGTGATGCAGAAGGGGCTGCACACCCCTCGTTTGGTAGAAGCACTCCTCAATCCGCAAGGAGCACCCCTCAATCTGCAAGAAGCAGCCCCCCAGCCGATAGAAGCAGCACCCCTAGCTGATGGAAGCACCCCTCAATCTGACAGAGACACCCCCCCAGCCAGCAGAAACACCCCTCAATCCGACAGAAGCACCCCTAGATCTGGCAGAAACACCCCTCATCTGACTGAAGCACCCCTCGATCCAGCAGAAACACCTCTCATCCGACTGAAGCACCCCTCAATCCGGCAGAAACACCCCTCATCCGACTGAAGCACCCCTCAATCCGGCAGAAACACCCCTCATCCGACTGAAGCACCCCTCAATCCGGCAGAAA
>JAOXOE010029462.1:0-14410 GCA_028565055.1 Phoeniculus purpureus
GGTGGAGAAGGTACTTTCATCTTAAAGCCTGTGTTGCAGGTGCTTAGAACTTCTAGAAAACAATATGGATGTGTTCTGCGTGACTTGGTCTAGGTGATCCTGCTGTGGCAGGGGGATTGGAGTAGATGATCTTTCGAGGTTCCTTGCAATCCCTAATGATTCTATGACTCTATTAAGTTGCACAACTGGTCTCTATTGTGTGGTCTGTGTTTTCGTGACATTTCGTTTGTGCACGCCAGTCATCTTATATGGACGTTAGGCTGCAATGTCAACTCTTTAGGCCATTTAGAAAAACCCTGAAACATCATAGGGATGGAATAGGAGATTACAGCAGGAGCTCACCTTCAAGCTGGCAATCGATTTGCACTGGAGCAGTCCAGGCCATGGGAACAGTGGGAAAGGGTAAAATTCCTGTGGCAGGTGCTCAGCTGCAATCGCCACTGCCTGCTTGAAAACTCAGTCTTTCTTTTGGAGCCAGTTTAGGTCACTGCTTGTAATGACAGTAAAGGCAGAACAACAGTTGGTGAGGTCCTCTATCGCATTAAGTTTCTGTAAGTTTTCCTTGGTGACATCAAGAGAGGATTTGAAGAGAAAACTGACAGAGCTATGATTATACTGGCATGTCATATGGATCTGATCTTTCCAGTGCACCCAAAATAAGCCTTGTCTTTGAAAATGAGTTATTGTGTATATCGATGGCTCAAGGGCATCCCTGAGAGCAGCCTCAGTCCTGCACATGACACACAGAATGAAAAAGCCCTCACGGATCTCCCTTGCCTGTTAAGGAGACTTAGTTCTATTCTGAAGTGGAAACCCTATAGCCTGCATAGGAACGGGAGTTCAGATTCCTGAAGTTTGATTTGATGATGGTGTTATGTCCATTGAAGGCTCAGAGAATGCCAATGTGAGGTACTTAAGGTCTCTGGGGACTTCTAGATCTCATATGTTGCCAGAAATTTTACAGAATTTCGAATCCATTTTCCTTCTGCTCTTTAAAATGAGGCCACCTCAACAGGAAAACAGAATTTCCCCACATGCAAAACTATTTTAGAATCATGTGCACAGTTCCTCTGCACCGTGTCATGAGTCTGACTGTGATGCCCTAAGTCCCAACCGAGGTGTCATCTGACTGCCACTCAGTTGGACTGTTGTGTTATTGAACCAGACTGTGATTTCATAATTTGGACTGTTATTTCGTCTGACTAATGATGTCCTGAGTTCCAACCCTGCTGACATTTGATTGTGATGTCCTAATTCCAACTGTAACATAAGTCCCAACTGTGATTGCATCTGCTTTGGCATTAGCTGTCTGTGACATCGTAGCTCTGGATTGTGATGTCATAAGTCCCAACTGTGATGTAATTTGACTGTGACTTGATTGGCCCATGATGTCATAATTTTAGACTGTGATGTTATAATTCCCAACCGTGATGTCCCAAGTTTCAACTGTTGTGTCATCTGATTGTGATGTTGTAAGTCCCAATGTGATGTTGTCTGACAGTGACTCAACTGGACTATGATGCCAGAATGTCAGGCTGCAGTGTTATACATTTAAGACCGTGATGCCATCTGACTGAAACTCATTTGTTCTGTGATGTCATAATTCTGGACTGTGATGCCATAAATTCTGAAGCACCATGGTGGCTGCATCATGTCTCTGCGACTCCATCTCAAGGACATATGCCAGGTGTTGGGGATAAAGAAAGCAGTGCCCTGCTTTTGATAGGCTGTGACACATATTTGGTGTAGTACATACTTGCCTTCCTGAGTTGTCGATGAGTGTGGGCAGGTATGATCTGACCTAGAGCTGATGTTTGTCTCCACTTTAGAACTACCATGAGACCCAGGAAAGTCCTAAGGCTTTCCCTAGGCTGTGACGTTGGAGATTTTCTAAGCATTGGAATCGAACTTTCCGACACAAACTATAACCTTATTGAAGGAAAGATGATCACAGGTGGATTTTTCTTCCCCTGAGGCATTTGGGAGGTCCAAACACTGGCTGTGGCTGCGCACTCACAGCCGACCAGTGTTGGCAAACGCTGATGGTGAGATGTGCTGGAGAATTCAATATGGTATAACAAGAGCCCACGTTCTCTAAGTCACAGACACAGTTTTGTTTCCCCTGCACATCCAAAATGTTTGAAGGGCTGTGCCCCATCTTCCTTTTGTCACAGTTACCAGTCTCAGGTTCAGATTTGCATTTTAAGGAGAAAAAGCACTGATTATGTGGTTTCTTCTGGGACTATATTGTATCATAATACAATATATGACATTATATATTTAGTGTTTCCACAAGGCAGAAATTTTAGCTAGTGATTGTAAGGCTCCACCTAAACCTAGAGATGGGAAATGGAACTTGTTGGGTTTTCCAGGGTTGCTCCAAGACCAAGTTAGACTGGGCTTTGGGCAACCTGGTCTGGTGGGAAGTGTCCTTGCCAATGGAAATGGGATTGGAACTAGATGATCTCTGAAGTCCCTTCCAACCTAAGCCATTCTGTGTTCATGTGTCCTCCTGTACACAAACAAACACATTGTGTACTGTGTGTTTTCCTGCGTTGGGTGTTTTTGTTTTTAACAAGCTGCAAAACACCAATGGAGCACAAGGAAGCTCTGCTGAGCCAGCTAACAAGTGAGCTGGGTGTAGTGTGAGGTGTGAGGAATTAATGTGGCATCCTGTGACTGACTGAGAGAGGCAAGGAAGGAGCATGAGGAACAATAAATGCATGCTGTGTGGAGTGTGCAGGTCCTGGAAAGTGAAAGGGAGTAAAATGCTGCTGAGATATTGATAGGGTGGATAGGATCTGGAATGATTGATGGTGGAGGGGGGGTGTGTGTGTCTTGGCAAGTTTAATTGGGTTTGTTGGGGTAGAGAGTAGAAGAATATGGTGCGTTTCCTTGTATGGGTTTCTTTCTTGCAGTTTCTTTTCTCCTATACAATTGTCACTCAGTATTGTCCAGATACAAAACCTGATGTTTATTCCTCTAAATTTTAAGGTTGAGGGACCTCTATAGCAGGGATGAAAAGAAATGCAAAGCAGCTTTTGTTACGTATTATTTACCACTTTTCTTCACTCTTCACTGATGGCTCAGACTGGTACCTTGGAAGGGAAAATAAATTAAAAAGACTGTATAATTGAATAGTGGCTAAATGAATCTCAATGTTTTAATGCTAGTCATACTGGGAATTCTGCCTTGAGGACTTGTTGTGCGTATGCTCTGCTTGAGTGTTACAGTGCTTTTCTTTTTGGTGTATCACCTGTAACAGGATTCTTCTCATCTTGCCACAGAATCATAGAACATTAGAGACTGGAAGGGACCTTGAAAGATCATCTAGTCAAATCCCCCTGCCACAGCAGGGTCACCTAGACCAAGTCACGCAGGAACAGATGCAGGCAGGTTTTAAACATCTCCAGAGAAGGAGACTCCACAACTTCCCTGGGCAGCCTGTTCCAGTGCTCTGTCATCATCACTGTGAAGAAGTTCCTTCTCACATTCATATGGAACCTCCTATGTTCCAGCTTGCACCCACTGCCCCTTGTCCTACTTCCTTCATCATCTTCGTGGCTCTGTGCTGGACTCTCCCCAGCAGCTCCATGTCCTTCTTGAACTGAGAGGCCCAGAACTGGACACAATACTCCAGATGTGGTCTCACCAGGGCAGAGTAGAGGGGGAGAAGAACCTCTCTTGATCTGCTAACCACCCCACTTCTGATCCACCCCAGGATGCTGTTGGCCCTCTTGGCCACAAGAGCACATTGCTGGCTCATGGTCACCCTGCTTTCCACCGGGACCCCCAGGTCCGTTTCTCCCACACTGCTCTCCAACAGGTCAGTCCCCAACCTGTACTGGTACCTGGGGTTGTTCTTAAGACGGGAAGCAAACACTTACTGAAAAACAAGGCAGATACAGGAAATATAGCCCTGTATCTTCTTCCTCTGCCTCTCTAATGAAATCTGTCAGTGAAGATGGGCTGGTGAAGAGACAGGAGCATGCCTGCCAGTTAGCTAGTCTGTTAGATACACACATCCTTCCTATTTCTGGGCTAAAGAGAGCCGATGCCACAGAGCACCTTAGGGAACAGAAGGGATTCACAGGCAGTGGCTCCTCTAATGCTCCCTGCAGAGCAGGAACTTGTGGTTGTCTAACCAGCTTCAGCCTTACTAAAGGTCTTCAGGAAAATTCAGTGGAACAAAGAGCAAACATCTTAGCTTTTGAAATGTATCTCTACCTATGAACTTGACAGACAGACCTTTTGCTTACTATTAGAAGTAACTTCAAGGATGCCATCTTTTCCAAAGCTCTCCTTTATGGTGTTAATTAAGGTCATGCTAAGGATTCATGGCTTCAGCAAAAAAGCAGGAGATAGAAGTCTCAGTCCCTTGTTCATAATTTCAGGCTTGGCAGTCCACAAAACTGTAACTACTGGCATTAATGTCTGAGGCACCTTAATTTGTCCACATCACTGAAACCAGTCTGAATGTTGTCTCCCGCTCTAGCTCAGCCATTATTCTTAGTTTACTGCAGGCATAAAGTGTAGGCAGCTGAACTAGTCACTACAGGCTCTAAATAGTCAGTGGCAAGAAACAGACACTTTTAGGGTGCAATCCATCTAATCTGTTTTATATGTATGTTTTACAATGAGCTGCTTTTACACTCTAGGCAACTACATTTCGACACCTGAGAACAACTCAAAGATCTCAAAATGAGGGGAGGAAAAAATACAGAAGAAATGAAACAGCAATTGAATTTCTAGATAAGCTTGAATGCAGAAGACACGCTGCCCTAGGAAAAAACCATCTCTGAGAGTATGCGTGTGGTATTTCAGACTATGGAGAAAAGTATGGATAATGATCTGCTGATGTACAGTGTAAGTTCCAACCTGGAAACACAGTTTTCCTGCCCAGCACTGTGCTACTCGAGTTCATGCACCTGAATTCACCAGTTTATCCTAAAGCAAAAGCAAAGCCATATTTGTTTCTTCTGCCTTATCCAAGGCATGGAATTAATTTTAACTCTAAGACTAGACTAGAACTGGGGCTTCTACTTAACTTTGGGTAGACAGGGCCTCCCTTTAAAGAGATTCCAAGGACCTGTCTCTCTTCACTCACTGGAAAAGAATACAGCACATACTTTATAAAGATGGCTTCACTGGGTGTATGAATGTTAGTTAAAGCGTTAATACAGAGCAGACAGGCACTGCAGTCAGAGACAACACGTGAGCATGTTTTGAACTCATGGCACCAGTCATACAATGGGTCTGGGAAAGCACTGGCCCTTGAGGAAACCACAGGTGCCCTACTTCCCTGGGATGCCCTGCCCCTATCCATGAACAGCCTCTCCTCTATCCCATCAAGGCACGACCTATGAAAACTGCTGCAGGCATCAGCATTTTTTGAGTCATTCATGTTTTTGTATAAGCCTGCTTCATCCAGCATGTCCTAGAAGGCCAACCACACACATGTAATGCAAAGAGACAAGCAGTCTGTTGGAGCAGTGCAGCTGTTTCGTGACAATGATCACTGATAACTCGGGCTCCCTACAAAAGTAGTTTTATGGATCTCAAGAGGATATGAATAAAATGCTTAAGTGGAGGCACTTCCTCCGTGTTTCCGTGAGTCTCAGTCCCCTGCTTGACTGTTTTAAATTCATGACTAGCCTCAGTTAACTAATTCCCTACATTCCTTGAGGAATTGCTGCTCTCAGGTCCAAGAAGCATGGGGTATCTGTGTAGACATAAACACTCCTCCTTTCCTGGGTCCTATGCTTCTCCTTTTATCATCCATTTCCTTCTCCCCACAACGGTTCCTTCTCTCTCTTCTGTTTGTCCCTCTTCTTTCACCCTCTGAGATCCCACAGACAGAGGAGACACTGAGTGGGATGTTTCTGCATTAATTCCAGTGGGGAAATAGGCAGAGAGAGAACAAGATCTTGATGGATCAGATGAGAATGAGAAATAAGACTTGGGGCAGCACAGGGAGAGCAACAGGGAAGGGACACTGACTGAGAAGACAATAGAGGTGAAAGGAAAGAGAATCAGAGAGACTTAGGAAACGGACAAAGTGAGAGGAAAATTGACTGGAAATGGGTCTGAAAGCACCGTGAAGGAAAGACAGAAAGAAAGGTAAGTGGTCAATAAGGAACAAAAGTGACAGAACCTGAGAAAAATATATTAAGGATGTTTCTGCGAGTGCTGCATTTTGCCTGATAGGAAACACGGCCCCAAATAACCGAGCAAAACTCGAGGAAAGGCTTGATGGCTACTCAGTGTAATTTTTCAGGGTGAGAGAACAGGTGAGCTACAGTTTTGGGTGGAAGAGACTAGTGATTGAATGCTTTATGTGGAATAGGAAAAGGCATTGACTGTGTTTCATGTGCATTTACAAACCTGCCACTAGATTTTGGAAGACTTTTACACATATTAATGTGTGCAATGCAGCTGCAGAGTCCACAGTTCTGTGCTATTTGTCAATGCTGGTAGAAAACCAGAGCAGAGAAAGCAGCCTTGTTGTTTCTGCTGAGCACTCTGCAGAGGTGAGAGTGTGGCATAGCACTGGCAGCTTAATGGCAATTTGGCTAGGGCTTGTCTTGATGTGGAAATTTTCAGTGCTAGCTTTCCAGATGACAATTTTGAGCTTAATGTTTTGCACCATGAGTAATTCAGTTTAACCCATTTTGGAGGTGGATTAAAATAAATCACACAAAGGCAGCAGTAGCACTTAGAGACTGAGGTGAGGGAAGTGCGTGAGTGAAAAACAACTGTTTTGCTTTAAAAATCCGCCCTCAACCTGATTTTATAATAGCTTCCCTGTGTAGAGAAGCCTTTAGTTCCCTTGCAGTGCTGGGAGTCCACATCAGGACTTACGCACTAAGCAAGCCATTGCTATGGAGCCAGAGTTGCATAGCACTTCAAGCAAGCTGTGAGCTTTGCAACACTCTCTACTCATCTCCAATTTGAGGAAAATATCACAGGGTTATTTCTTTGTAAATGCTCTGCCACTTACTTTTCACAGCGTGCAGGGAGGAGGATCCCTGGGCCTTTCTCTCACATTTTTTCTGCGTGTCCTCACTGCCTCTTTGCATTGGCTTGACTGGGAATCAGTCTGAGGGGGTGAAATAATGGGTTGCCACCCGAAATCACACAGAGTAGAAGCCCTTACCTCTGGACTGGAGTAATGTGAGGGCTTGCTGCCATCACTCTCGCTGGAGCTGCTCTCACTCTCTGAGTCAGACTCTGAGCTGGTCTCGGATTCACTGGAGCTGCTGCTGCTTGACCCCTTGCTAGAGAGTCCTGAAGCTCGAGCATTGGACTGCGGCACGACCAGGCTGCCAGCCCCACACACATCAGGGAGGAGAGAGGGAAGAGAAGAAAACAAGAACATAAAAAACCCACATATAAAACCCATGGTGCTGTAGAAAGCATCATCTAAATGCCTGCGAGCTTGTCGCTGCTGCAATTGAATGGTGAAGTGAGTTTAGCATTACTTCGCTATAACTGGTAGGAAAACATGGGGCTACTCTCATGTCCATTTCAATCCACAGCCTTTGCCAGCTCTTCTTCTGAAGCAGGGTCAAGTTCTCACTTCGGCTTGTCTCCTTTCTTATTCAACAAACATTTTAGGAGATAAAACATTAAACACTCCAGTGTATATAAAGCAGTCTTGCACTGTTTACTGACCACTCTGCAAAGAGGTGAAAGCATGAGATGAAAAAGGTGAACAGTTAAGAAACAGAGTTGAACTCCACAGTACCAGCCATTTATAAGCAGTAATGGCACTAACAATAACAATAATAATACATCCCCACCAGAGCTTTTGACCCCCACCTTTTGTTCGTCACACTTATTCACCTCCTTGTAAATGATGTGGCTACCTGTACATACTGATATCGACAACCACACAATCTAAGACTCTGATTCTGCAAAACCTTAAAGAGCTCAGGCTTATATTTTTGCATGTCAGCAACCCAGTGCTGTCAGCAGAGCTACCTGCCTTCTTGAAAGTTATGTTTGCGTGCAAGTGTTTGCATTATCAGGCCTGCCAAGAAGAAGAAACGTATACTTTCCTGAAGTAGTTGACCGTGCATATTAAAAATACCATAGTCATAAAGACTTGAGTGCAAAATGTCCTATTAAGTCATCCAGCTTATTCCTCAGGCAATGGAAGATTGTTCCCTATAGCAGGATGCATTTTCTACTGAGTTGTCCAATTTGATTTTAAATGACTCAAATGCAGCTTTTACTTTTACCCCTGGGAAACTTCTCTGCAAACTATCTCAAATTCCACTGTCAGAAACTCCTCCCTGCATTCAACCTGAAGTTGCCCTTTTAGAATTTATTGTTGTTACTTCTTATTTCATCCTATTACTAATAGCTGTTGCGGTTTGAATTTGAGTGGCTTTCCTGGCCTGAGAGAATGGGGAATTACCATGGCAACGTGAAATAAAGAGGCTTGCAATTCCAGGCTCTTCCTTAGTTTCAGCATTGGAATTCCGCAAACTGCTACCACTGGTTTGGAGCTTCCTGTTTCTGGCTCCTCCTTCACTTCCTTCTAGTCTTTGACCAGAGAGACACATGGCACTGGACTAGGCATGCCCTGGGAGCATGGTGAATGGAGAGAGAGAGAGGGAGAGGAACCTCAGAGATCAGTGAAGGAAGGTTTTGTCTGAATTCCATCGCTTGCTGAAATGGAGACGGTTCTTTTGTTCATGGCCGTAGGAATCAGCACACTGGAAATGGAGGAATGGAACACATGAAACAGGGAACTGGACCTTAAAATGCCCGCTGGCACTGAAGGATGTGTTCATGAACAGAGTGGACTCCGTGTTTCCATAAGGAACAAGAATCACTGGATGTCTCTTCCCTTTGAGGTGGCGAAGACAGCAGCTTGGTCCAGTTATGTAAGAATTAATCTCCATTTGTCTTTACGTTGGGGTTCTTATGTGGAGTGAATTAAATATGTCTTTCCCCAAAAGATGTGTTGTTTTTCCCCAAAACCAAGTTAGCTTTTGGCTTTGCCTACAGTTTATAAGGTTTTCAACCCTTCTTGTTTTGTTTTTGTTTTGGCCCACTAGTACATTAACTAAACATTAACTGAATTCATTGGTTAATCTCAACTCGTACCTGAACAACTGATCACCAAATGACAACAGCTACTATGATAAATTATCCTCATCTCTTTTTGCTTTCCTATGCTTGCAGACAGTTTTCCTGCTCTACTTCAGTCATCTTTCAGACAAGACCTTACACATTTACTACTTCTGATCTTTCTTTGTAAGTCATTACCTCCAGGGATATGGGATCATTTTTATGGCTCTTTTCTGAACTAATTCCAATTTGTCTATATCTCTCTGATAACAGGATGCCCAAAACAGAGTGCAGCATTATGGATGGGTTCTCACTAGAGCCCTACAATGAAGGGCCATTACCTTCTGCTCTTTGAAGCGTTGCTTCTGTAAACATATACCTGAGGTGCGACAGAACATCTAGTCCATTAACACTCCATCTCTTTCAACACTCCTTTCTCCAGAATTCCTCCATTTGCTTCCAGAGAGATTAGCATGCTTTTTCCTTCGCACGAGATCTCATTTTCTTCTTTACTGCACATGCTTCTAGCTCCTTTTTGATTTATTTCTCTGCCCCCTGAAATGTCTGCAGCAATTTCTAATTTAGTATCAAATACAAACTTAATTAAACGGCTGTTCACTTCCTTTTCCAGACCATTAATGAGACTGTTAAATAAACCCCACATGAAGCACACTGGTACCCTAATAACCATTTCTGCCCACCTCCATTCACCGGTGTTTATCATTACCCTTGTTTACGCACCATCAGTCCAGTACTGTGGCTAATGCAATGTGATCTTGGCTATGCACTTTGTGTGAAATAACATCTAATAAATAATTACAGTTCTGCTATGTTTCACCTAATGAATTGTCTTTACCTGCTAATGGTGCATTCCATTCTGGAAAACTTGTACCTGACACCTGACACAAGCCACATATGACAGGCAATTTCTGGGGCTTTGAAAAGAGGCCAGGCCATCGGAGATGCACTTTCAGCTCCGTGATTCCCCATGGCTGCACACTTTGCAGCCCTGTCCCTGCCTCCCCTAACATATGCCAATCTTTCCCCACTGGACCATCTGTCTTGCACATGTCAGTACTCCCACCTCATCACCTTTACTTATAGCATCCCACTTGCCTTTTACCAGGAAGCTGCACAGCTGCCTATGGCTTTCTTGCTCCAGAGAGCTGCCGGTTGCTTAGGGAACCATGCTGCTGTTCAAGAGCTTTCTGCATTCCTCAAGGCACAGTGGGGCCAGGGAGCGCAGAAAACCTCAACTGTGATTTCACCTTACTGATTAAAGCAGGTAAAATAAACAGGGCTGGAAGGACCTGACATCCATTTATATTTATGACCTTTATTTCCATCTTTGTAACCATCAGGCAGCGGAGAGAGGCAACAGTAAAAGTTCATGCTCTGGCAGGAGGTTGTAGTGATAGGACAAGGGGCAATGTAGGGCATTTGACACTGTTCTGCACAACAACCTTGTCTCTAAAACAGAGAGATGTGGATCTGACAGATGGTGGATAAGAAGTTGGATGGCTGGTTGTATTCAAAAACTTGTGATCAGGGGCTCAATGTCCAAGGGGAGACTGGTTACGAGTGGTGCTCCTCAGGGGTCTGGTTTGGGTACGGTACTGTTTGACATCTGTGCCAGTGACACAGACAGTGCTGACCTGTGAGAGCATCCCAGAAGGGCAACTGTATCCTGGGCTGTATCAAAAGAGGTGTCACCAGCAGGTCAAGGGAGGTGATCCTCTCCAGATACTCTGCTCTTGTGAGATCTCAACTGGAGTGCTGCAACCAGTTTTGGAGTCCCCAATACAAAACAGGACATGGAACTGTTGGAGCAAGTCCAGAAGAGGGCCATGGGGATGATGACACGGCTGGAGCACCTCTCCTGTGAAAACAGGCTGAGGGAATTGGGGTTGTTTAGCCTGGAGGAGAGATGGCTCCAGGTTACCTCATAGCAGCCTTCTAGCAACTGAAAGGGGCCTGCAGGTAACCTGGAGATGGATTTTTGTGAGGGATGCTAGTGATAGGACATGGGGGAAGGGGTTAAAGCTAAAAAAGGATCGATTTAGATTAGATCTTAGGAAGAAAGTCCTCATTAGGAGGGCAGTGAGGCACTGGAATAAGTTGCCCCATCTCTAGAAGTGTTCAAGGCCAGGCTGGATGGGGACCTAGGCAACCTAGTCTAGTGAGAGGTGTCCCTGCCTAGGGCAGGAGGGCAGGATGGTTGGAACTAGATGTTGGTTGCTTCCAACCTAAGCTATTCTATGATTTCTAATGGCCTTAAACTGAAAAAGGTAGACTTACATTGTGTGTATGGAAGAACTTCTTCACTGTGAGGGTGGTGAAACACTGGAACAGATTCCACAGAGAAGCTGTGGATGCTCCTGTGTTCAAGGTCAGTCTGGATGGAACGCTGAGCAACATGGTCTAGTTAGAGGTGTCCCTGACAATGGCAGGAGGGTTGGAACTAGATTATCTTTAAGTTGCCTTCCAACCCAAACCAGTTGGTGATTCCTTGTTTGTCTGCTTTTCTGCTGCCATCATCCTGTGATGGTGCACAGGCGCTGAATGACCGTGAGTGCCTTTAAGAACCCGTCCTCTCCTCCTTTTGTTATACACGGTGTCTCTTTGCCTAGGCAGGTAACTGTGGTAAAATACAAGATATTTAGGTGGCCATCTGTATAACAGCACTAGGGCACAAAGATGCCTGAAAGGCGAACAGCTTATGAGCTTTCACGCAATCGTCCCTCCTGGAGAAGAAGAAGTGTTTTGTGCACTGCATGGGGACAGCGCGGTTTTCCACTTACGCAGCTCGCCCAGTGAACTCTAGGTGTAAACTGCTCCCTTGTATTAACAGATTACTGTCAGTCCTTTGCTAATACAACAGTGAAGGCTATGTGAAGGCCATTGTGAGTAGGTTTTCTTGCTTTGACTTCTTTTTATGCTTAAGGGACTGTGGAAAGGTAACTGCCTTGTCTGGCAGCGCAGCTTAGGGAGCGCTTCTGACATCGTCCCTCTCTGATGGATTTCCAGGCTTCTCCGCAAGAGCACTGCGACTGTTCCCTGAAAAGTTCTCCAACATCACAAAACATCTGCACATTTATGTCCTGCCCCTAGTGATTGTAGTTTTAATTTTTAAACCAGCATTTTTGCTTGGCATTGACCGAAGTATTCAGGACTGCTATATAGGGGATGCGGGAGAAAAACCACCCCACGGCGGTATTTCTGTCTGCTGTGACATAAAATGTTTTTCTAGGCTGCTGAATAGAAATTGTTACTACAGCCATAGATATAAAATATAACTGTTGGACTCTTCACAAACATCTGGAAATCTATCTCTGCTGCTCTAATGAGAGTCAATATACTACAAAAACTGAACATTATGGTATTTGCCAGTTTATTCTGATACCCCCCTTGTACCTTTTCCATTTTTAAGTTATAGCATATTAAGTCCCTCGTTATATTATTGTGACCAGGGTGAAAACAGCACATGTCTCTTCATGCATTCTTATTAAAAAAAGACCATTATTTTTAATTTGGCACCTTCCATTTTGGACTGTTGTTTCTAAAGTATGTAAGGAAGATCATGCAGTAAAATTAAAGGACCTATTTACATTTTAATGACTGTGGCACATAACATTCATGCATATTTTGCTACTGGCTTATGCCCCAGAATTAATGACTACATCGTGGAAATGGTATTTTATTTTAAGCAGTTAACCATTTGGGGTAAGAACCAGTTTTCTTTAAAGCCCTTGGTGAGAACACCGCTCACTGACTTAAGAGAGTAAATACCGTGCAAAGTTGCCAGAGGTCCAGCAACAAGGTCACTTAATAACCAACGCACCATCTGAAGTTTCTAATCAGGTATCTCCCATCATCTTGGTTACATGAGACTTGGGCACCTGAACACGGTTCAAGTCTCCAACAACCTGTTTTCCTGTGCTGCCTAGTGGACAAGTCACTGCTAGATACCTTGTAGGCTCAATTTGCCTCAGGTGTGCAGGTTCAGAAACACAGTGATTCGGAGAGATCAACACTACTTCCTTGCTCAGTTTGTGCTCCAAGTTGAGAGGTGGTGCCATTTCAACCCCCGGGGCAACCTGAGACGTTAGGACCAGTTATCAGCTACATCAGACTCCATGGCCAGGGCTCACCTCTGAACAACACCAAGGTGCTGTAAACATTTGTGCAGGAAGGGGCAGGAAGTTGTTATTCAGTCAGTGAATCCCAAATTGGATTGCCTCAACGACCCTCATGAGGCCACTGGGGGTTCATCACGCTACATCTGGGTCCTACTGTATGCTTCATACCACAGTGCTGCTCGCAGCTGCTCTACTTTCCATGATAATAAATCAGGGTGCTTGGCACTGGACACTAGAAGTTCCTGGGCAGCTAAGCATACGCTGCACTGTAGGAATTCAGTCTCCACGTTTCAAAGACAGGCAGCGCGGACGCCTGGTCACGGTACAGGAAAAACAGATGCAGTTGCTTACTGAATGACAGGTATTTGGTGACAACATTAAATGGATCCAAAAGAGACAGATCCCTCTTATGCAGAAGAACTTGTGATCCAAATACTTCACTATGTTAGAACACGAAGGCACTTCATACCTACTTTACACAGGTACAACTGATTAGCAAGAACACACAGCAAGGGAGAGTCAGCCTTGAAGAAAAGACTGTGCCAAGAAAAAACAACACCAGAGCAAGCCTCTGAAATACTTCTCCAGCCACCACAAAGGTTACACAAGTGCCCATGCTTCCTGGTTTGGAGTCCAGTCTGTTGGTGTAATTTCACTCTGCAGAAATTGCCTGCAGAGCTTCTTAACACAAAGCTCTGTGACGCCATCAGGTACTATCTGCTGTATTTGTTTTCACGTCTGGAAATGGAACAGTCTGTCTGGAGATGGCAGTGCCACCTGCATAGCTGTGATCACAGCTGTGATTTGCTCTAAATCTCACCCTACACTACCATACACCAAGCACTGTGCAAACAAGTGGCATCGGCTCCTCATAGGAAAGAGCAAAGCAACAGTTAGTACAAAGAGACGACTGGAATAAACAAATGACACTGCTAAGGATCACACAGCCAACAGTGAGGAGTAAACATGGAGATGGTGATTCGAATTTGTGGATGTCACAAGCATTTGAGAAACTGCGCTGCCATTCAGCGAGACCTGGACAGGCTGGAGAGCTGGGCAGGGAGAAATTTAATGAACTATAACAAGGTAGAGTCTTGCATCTGGACAAGAACAAGCCCCAGGTACCAGTATAGGCTGGGGACTGACCTGTTGGAGAGCAGTGTAGGAGAAAGGGACCTGGGGGTCCTGGT
>JAOXOE010029463.1:0-14410 GCA_028565055.1 Phoeniculus purpureus
CCTGCTGTGGCAGGGGGATTGGACTAGATGATCTTTTGAGGTCCCTTCCAATCCCTAGTGTTCTGTGATTCTGTGATAACAATTCATCCTTCCTCCTGTGGCATTTATGGTTGCCTTCTATCAGATCTCATTTAGATTAGACACACCGTCAAATGTAGTTATGAAGGCAAGTTGTAATGTGAAAAAGGACCTCAGGTTATCTTTGAAAATTGGGACAGGTAAGTGGAAGCCCAAAGCTTTCTGGGCTTAAGTCAGGCTTATGCATCTAAATAATGGAAGAATCTTAAAATAACCAGTAAGTCATGGTTGTTCTTAACTGTTTTCACACATTCATAAAGGAAAATTAATCTACAGTTGCTATGAAATTAAGAGTAAGCAGGCAGCCAGATTGAAAAAAAAACCAGCAAAGTGGTTCTTTATCTCTTTCCTCCAAGTGAGCTTTCGATCCTGTGGGTGAATGCTTTTCAAAAACACAACTTTGGTTTTCAAATTTCTCTTTCAAACTGCTTTAGAAATGAGTCTCTTTCTCCCAAGCCATTTCTCCTTCCTGCTGTGCAGTTTCCTGAATGGGCTGTAAAAGCACTGATACTGTGGTTACTCTTCCCTAGAGTAGTTTCCATGGTGCTTTGTCTTCACATCACATCACCTCTGATGGCTCCTCATTGCACCAAATGAGATTACTTGGCAGCGTTTGTGGCTTCAATTCTCATTGAGATTTCGCTTTTCTCTCCAGGTGCTTCTATAACCCCTGAAGACTTGTTTTTTGTCTTAGAAGTGTAAACATAGTATTTTCTGTAGAAACGTGTGGATACTTGCAGCTCTGAGTATTGCACTTTTTTGACTTGATGTAATTCACAGGGCTTTAAACTGAACTTTCATCTTTATCAAATACGTGTCATACCCATTTAGAATCACATTAGTGTGGTTAAATATAATGGATTCTGTAACGGGCATTTAAAACACTGTTCAGCAGCGCTGCTTTTGCTGAACAAATAATACCTTTAAGGTGCTGTTTGCTAAAGCATGGAGTGTGGCGATTTTGTGAAGGGAATTTTCACACCACGGACAGGCGGTGTTACTGGACGCGGCACAGCTGGATGCAAACACGCTGTGTACGGAACCGAATCTCCTGTCTGTACGGTTATTTTTAGTTTCACGTTTAGTTTAGGTGCTGCCTAGCATAGAGGAAAGGCACCAGCAACTGGAGCGCAGAAAACAGGTTATCACAGAATCACAGAACACGAGGGACTGGAAGGGACTTCAAAAGATCATCTAGTCCAATCCCCCCCCCGCCACAGCAGGATCAGCTAGACCAAGTTGCAAATTGTTATAGTCAGTAACTAAATTTTATCTATAAATCTGTGGGAAATGACTGATGAGTTGGGAAGATTTTTATTGAAGGCTATCAGAATAATAGAATACTTAATGAATTTTGAGTGTTATAAGCTAGCTACTTGGTACAGTTTTTCTTTGACAAGAGGCAGAAATTCCATTAACAAGATGCTTTCTGTGAAGATAAGAGAAAAGAAACAGCCAGGACGATGAGAAAGAGGATTACTGTGGTCTGTTGGAATTTCTTAATTGGGTGATGTTTAGATTAGTGAAGAGATTTGTGAAGTGGGAGTCATAAGTCGTTGGGTTAAGTTGTAAATTGTCGGAAAGGGGGGAAGGAGGGGAAGCATGTTGTCGAAAACCTCAAGACCTCTATCAGATGATCACTGAATCATAGAATCATTCAGGTTGGAAAAGACCCTTGGGATCATCACGTCCAACCATCAATCCCACTCTACATGTTCACCCCTAAATCATATCCCCCAACACTACATCTAAGCGTCTTTTATGATGACAAGCAGAACTCTGCCAGTTTCAGAGGGAGGGGGGGGGAATTTGGAATTAATAGAGTATGTATGAATCAAGTAGATATGTAAACTAGGAACCCTATAAACTATCCCAATGTGTTGTAACTGGGGCTTGCAAGGTGTCCCATGTCCTTGCCGGGCTCAGCGCTGCGTTGCAATTGAATAATTCCCATGCTTCACAAACATTTTGCCTCTGCGGTATCGAAGGGGTTTCTAACAAATCCATACTGTTACTTGATGTCAGAAATACACCAGTCTAGTAAATCTAGTCTTACAGTTCCTTATAAAAATAAGTTGTTTTTCTTTTAAATTTCAATTGAATAATCTACCACTTGGTCCTGCAATGCGTACACTGAAGTATTTCAGATGAAACCAAGGCCAGGTACTTTTCAAAGCACTGGCGACAGATACCGGACTTCAGTACCCCGCAAGGATGTGTGCCCTCTTGTGTATCTTTTGCGGTCAGGCTGATTATGTTGGTATTCTTTAAACTCTCATTCTGTGACTTGTTTTTTCTCTAAAAAGTACATTTCAATAATTTGTCTCTATAATCTTGGTAGAAAGAAGGTAAGATTTTAGCTCAAAGTAAAGAATGAACAAATCAAGAATTTTATCAGCGCTTTAAATCCTTGAAGACCTTTTGAAGAAGACAATGATGTTGCATTACCTGAAGAGCAAAGCTCTTTGATTTATTTGGTGAGTTTAAGTTTTCCCCGAGTTGTGGTGATGAATATGACTCATATGAGACAAAGGAACCCTTTGATATTATTCTGTCTCTGCACCAGTGGAAGTGTTGTAGTCAAAGAAAAAAAACAGATGGGAGAAGGCAAATCATAGAATCTGGTGACATCAGTGGGCAGTGTTGAAAAGAGAGGATTTTTAGAATTGGATTGATGGCTGGGGAGCACATCTAAACAGAATCATCTTTGTTGTCTTATTATCAAATAAAAATAAGTATATCAACAGACACCTGGAAAAATACCCCAGGAATATGAAGACTTTTTCCTATGCCACAAATAACCAGGCAAAATCTTTCTTTGATCCCAGCTAATCAGAGATGCCCAGTTTGAAACTGGTGCTGGATGAACTCCTGGGACACTAGACCAATAGGATGCATATAATGTTGGAGCAGGAATGTGCCAGGAAAACAGGGAATTATAGACAGTTGGTGAAAGTTGGTCTGTGGAAGAAAAATATCAAAATTAATTTGTTGTGGGTAACATGAAATGTGTGTAAACAAAGATGTACATTGAGAAAGTAGTTGCTGAGGCAGCTGGTTAAGATGTGAGGAGATCTGTGAATGCAGAAGGCAGGCAGACTCAGATTGGTGGCAGTATTGAAACGTGAGGAGAAAGGAATGATGAGTAGATGACCTAATTAAGGTGATGAGAGGGAGCATCTGAGTAGTAGGTCGATTACTTATATAGAAGAACTGAGTTGGTGGTAGCCAGGTTTGTGGTTGTTTTGAGAGGATGGCTCTAAAATGAGCATGGAAGTGTAAGTTTTGAAAGATAGGCTAGTGTCTTCCTTAACTGTGTTTGAAGAATATTCCAATAGATACTCTTGTGGGTTTGTCAAACAGATGTGCTTGAAGAATTTGGTTTAAGTGTCAAGACTTGCTGCAGGTGCTTAGTTGGAGAGGTTACTTTGGTGTAAGATGGGGGTATAGACAACTACTGCACTTGGAGGGGTTACCGATTCAAGCCCGTGCCTTTCAGAGAAGGCTGCATTTTAGCCTGGTGCGTGTTTGAAATACACATTGCTGTGCAGGCGGGTCACCTACTCCGAAGCATTCCACTGTCTTCACTGTTGTTTTGTGGCTTTTGGGTAGGCTCTTTGTTTTTTGGGTCTGGTTTCTAATCACGATGATAATGAAGTTTTTGGGCCCAATACAACCTTAATGTACTGGTCTTTAATTATGTTAATGGTAACAGGCTCGAGTTTACTCTGTATTCTGAATATATTCTTCAATCTGTTAATTATTCACCTAATTAGTTTAGTTGTGCCAGTCAATTTAAAACCTGTGTATTTAGGTTGTATTTAAGCATAGATTTGGAGGGATTATATTTATGTCTTGGTGTTTTTTGGGGGATTTTTGAAGCTAAACCAAGTCTTTTTTCAGTGTTGCTAGTGAGTGCCTTTCAGACTTTAAATTTATCCTTCCTTTTTATTTTTTACAAAGCACAGGTGTGTTAGCAATCATTCTGTTTCTCTACAGAATCACTTAGGAGCAAAATGGAAGTCACCTACTGCACTTACGCAAAGCCTTGCGTCTTTTCTGTGTGTGTCCTGTAGGCTTCTTGGTGTATTTATTTTAATTTGCTGAAGAGTAAGGTAGTGGCTAGCTTCATGTTCATCATCAGTTTCACGGATTGTTTTATGGATGACTTGGAACAGAGTTTGCCCTTGTTAGATCAGCTCTTTAAACGTTACACAGAGCAGGCATTATAAATGTGTTCACAGTTGCATAAATGCAGCTAATGAGTCCCAGGAGGCAGATAAAGGCCACACCGTTACGAATAGAATAACCTGTAATGACTACACTGACCCTTTCCAAAAATTAGTCATGTTTGACTTAGTACTAGGCAAAGAGCTTTAACGAACTGAAATGAGTCAGCACAACAGGCAGGATGTGTGTTATGGAATATGGAAAACTCCGCTTTCTTCTATCTCCCACATAAAAATAAAGAGATTGAATTTAACTTCCTGTGCTGTAAACTGTGTGAGCTTGCAAGAGCGATTAACGAACAGCGCACGAAAAATGGATTTATTGTGTCTGAGCAGGAGAGTAAGAGAAGTGGAGTACAGTCTTCTATTCCAAACTGCTGCATTGGTCATGTGCTTTTGAGTAACTTTAGTCTGGTTATCTACCGTTCTACTACAATGGAAACAATACAACGATTAGTCCAGTACCAGCTACATCTCAGTGTTATTAATGACTTCTGTCGTGATCAATGAAAGGACATCAGAGATCTCTAAGCTATTCTTTAGTCATATTTGTGTAGATACTTCACTGAATATTCCTGATGGTATTTTCAGAAAAACTGGGGTTTGGAAGAGGATGTGAGTGTGGCAGTTTGACATGTCAATGACAAAAGACTATGAAGTACAAGATAAATGAAGAGGATTAAGGATCAGAAAACCACTATGATTTTACTATGGGTGAACTGCAGAGGAGAAAATGCCGTACAAGGTTAAGGAAGACTCACTAATAGAAATGAGATAGTATGTGGCCTGTTGTGTCTTGAGAGAGCTGTTATGCAGCCAACTTGAAATGGTATTAAAAGTCTCTCTTTTTTTTTTTTTGTTTCAAAACAAATTGAATGCAGCTGACTACCTGGAAATGATGCAAAGGCAATGGGTTGCTCAAGGTTAAAGGCTGTTATTCCCTGCAGTCTTGTACTTAATTTTAAAGGAAATTACCAAACCTATGTGTAAGACTTAGTTTTCCTCTTGAGTTCTTTTTTCACTGTCTAAGTTAATGAGGTATCGACTTGATGTGGCAATAGACCAATAAATATAGGATTTCTGATAGCTGACCCAAGCCATGAGTCAGTTTGCAAAATACTGACAGTAAAATTTAACTTGTTCAGCATATAGAATAATAATTTTAGTGGTAGAAGTGTCTGAACAAGAGTGCTTCACCAATATAAATGCTACTTGCTCAGTGCTGAGTGTTTAAAGGGATGGAAGAATGGAGCAGGCTGTGGCACAGGTGGAGGAATGGAGCCATGCAGTATCCATTAACCTAGAAAGCAAAAATCTAAATGCTTGTTTGTACTGGACCAAGTTGTCCAAGAATGGTGTGCCAGCTAGAAGAACAGTAGTTTTGGTTTTTGGCAGCTCTCAATGTGTCTTTCTAGACGGAAGATAGAAGTGCATTAGACACACACTGAAAGTTCATTTCCTTTGTGCGTTCTTCCTTGTGTAATGGGCTGTGCACCACAATATTCATGTGTCTGAAAGAACATGATCTCGGCCGTTGGCACACACAGAGTAGTTCGCAGACAGAAGACAATGCAGGTTCCATTGGGTCCCATCTACCATTTCAACAGTAGCATATAGCTGATTTGGAGAGGGCATGTGGCTAGACTGCAAGCTTTCCATCAGCAAGCCATGCCATCCTGTTTTCTTCTATAGTTTTGGAGGATTCTGCTTTTCAGCATGAATTACTTTTTATGATTGCATTAATATAGTTATTTTCCATGTCTCCTGAAAATGCTTTTCCGCTGTCAAAAAGGTGATGTTTGCAGTATTGTTCTGTTTAGACATTAAAAAGGCCCATGAAACTGTGGATTCTCTTATTTGCCTACTGCACTACTTCTCTTGCAACGACTTTTTATTTTCCCCTCTTCTCACCCCCAGCACCCCAGGTGACGCTGTCATTCTTGCATTTATTTCTGAACGGAGGTTTTGCATTTCTGACTGCTGTTATCACTTACTGCCTCTTTATCATCATAATTGGCTGTTTTAGCTGAAGGCTAAAAGCTCAGCTTTTCTGGGATAAAACTCAATTTCTTGGATCATCTTCTGGCAGCCTAGCAAAATCTGTTAACCTTTCCAATGTCCTCTTCTGTCTCCTGCTCTCAAATAAGCATTGCAGTTATTTTTTCCTGACTGATTGCAACTTGGTTGTTTTACCCACCTCTAAGAAATTGTGTTTGTTCCTAGCTATATAAAAGAGAAAAGGAGGGGAGGGTGATGTGTTTGGAAATGTAGCATGCCAGCTTTGTAAGGCTTTGTTGGCGATAGTGATCACAGAATCCAAGAACACTAGGGATTGGAAAGGACCTTGAAGGATCATCTAGTTCAATCCCCCTGCCACAGCAGGACCACCCAGATCAGGCGCACAGGAACACATCCATAGTGATGCGTGTTTTTCATCTGTCTAGACATTAACAAATGCCTTGTAAGGTGAGTGAACTGAATACTGTTAGTGGACTACTGCAGTACGCGCGTAGCTGCACCATCCACAGAGCTATTTCTTAGTGCTGAGTAGTCAGATTCCCATGTGCTGTTAACTTCTGTCAGCACGGGATCAATTTTGTGCTTACCATCTTTATGGAGCTTTTTGTAGCAGTAGTGTTGGAAATACTGTAAGTTACAGATAAGGCTTTTTTTCTGCTTCACACTGGTACCTGTTTTATTGGTATTTAGCTGCTTCATCAGTATTGAACCTCACATCCACATCTTTAACAACTTTAAATATTTAGCAGAAATGTCAACTGATCTTTATTTTAGCACACTCAGATTAAAAAAACCCTCCAGCAAATATGAACTTAGAATCATTGAATAATGTGGATTGGAAAGGATCTTAAAGATCATCTCATTGTAACCCTCTGCCATGCAGGGACACCCTTCACTGGATCAGCGATCAGTTCAAAGCCTCATCCAGTCTGAATTTGAACACACCCAATGGTAGGGCATCCACAGCTTCTCCAGCATCTCATCATACTCCTCATAAAGAATGTCTTCCTTATGTCCAGTCTAAACCTACCCTCTTTCAGGTTAAAAACGTTGCCCCTTGTCCTGTCACTGCAGTTCTTGGTAAAAATTCTCTCCCATCTTTCTTATAAGAGTCTCCCTTACGTAGAAGGGCCGTGTTAAGGTGACTCTTAACTTACTCCTACAGGAAAATATCAATTCCTTGAAACCAATTCTTCATGTTTCTGGTTGTGGACTCGTCAGATTGTGGATTGGTGCTGAAATAGTGGACTACTCATTAACTGTGGGCTAGCAGATGGTTTCTTATTACTGTTGTCTCTGTCACTTACTTCCAAAATTTTACATTTGACCTATTAATCAAAACTCTTTAGTCACAAATCCTGGACCCTACTTCCTAGCCTTGCTCAATCTTTTGTTAGACTAAAAACCCCTGAAAAGGCTTCTGCTGCTTTTGACTGTTTGTTTTTTGAGCCTGGAATGACCTGAGATTTGGCTTGCTCAGAATTTGAGTGGCTTTTGAAAAAGGAGATGATGTCACTACAGTAATTTCTTGGGAGACCTCATCCTGTCTTGCGCAGGCTATTTTACCCACAGGTTTACGGTTAGGGTCATGTATGTTCATGAGGTAAGTAGCTTCTTTGAGCTGTGGGACAATGTTCTTGTTCTGTAACTACCAGTTTTAAGCTTAAATTTTGTATTGCCAGGAAGTGTAGTTGAACAAAGAACTTTCTCACTGTGAATACTGTGAATGTATCTGACCTTTTTTTTGAGGTGACTCTCTTTACAAAGATTTAATTGTTCAGCATTTTCCTCTTGATAGGGTTTTTTATTTGGTTTTGATTTCAAGTTTTGTGTTAGGTTTTCCTTTGCTGTGAATCTCATCAGAGAAATCTACTCATGAAGTTGTTTGAGTGTCCTGAAGTCAAAGGAAATTTGATTTCCATGCTGTTAAAGTATCAAAATAAAATAAATACAGTAGCATCTTTATACTAAGAAAAAAAACCACCTTAGAAGTACTGCAAAAAAAAGCCCATGTGATGTTTATTTACCCATATGTGGTATGGCATGCATAATATCCTCAAATATAATGAAGCAGCTTCTGTCAAAACTTGTTTCCAGTTGAGTTTGCAATATGGTTGGTGTTGTAACAAAACAAATGGAGTTGGGTATCTGCAATGAGGAGTCTGCAGCAGGAAGTCTACAGCTGTATGAGCCGTCATGGACTGTGGACAGCTTGTTGGGGCTCTGCCAGTGAAAATAATTCTCTATCCCTGTTTGTGCATCTGGATACGTGCTACAAGAGTTTGGCAATAAAACCAAATGCAACGCTATAACTTTAATTATTTTCTCTTACACTACGTGTGTTGTGGAAAGAAACCTAGGACTGCTTTGACTTCTCTTTTCATACAGAAATACTCTTACTGGAGTGACATATGCTTGAATGGCAGATGGCAGCTTGTTTGGATGTGTGTGTCTTTATACAGGAAAAACAAGGTGAAAATAATCTCTTTATCAGTTTAAAACCTTAGTTTGTCGGAAAGTGGACTGTTAAATTCTATGTCTTAGAAGCTCCTAAACCCCCTTTCCTTTGTGCTACCTGCAAAGCCTGCATGTATACTTTGATCTTAATTCCGGTGTGTTCAGAACGTACCACTCTAGTGCTAGGAACTGTAATTTGTAACTCTGGTTTTGCTGAGTTTTTTCCTTTATTTTCTGAACTGCGGGAAGATCTGTCATGCTGGAAGTAACATAGACAAGTCGATTGTCAAATTGTTCCCCCAAGTAGTATGCTGGAAACATGGTTCTGTATCACCTCTCCTATTTATTGTTTCCCTTCCTGCTTCTGTACCTTCGCTAATCCATCTATGCAACTATTGTTTGAGTCCTAAAGGCTTAAAAAATGCTCTGTTTTGTTTGACGTTAGTTTCCTTCACATTGCTCTGTTAGGTGGTGGTTTGATTTAGAATGTTTCTGCCAACTGAAAATCTTTCCTTTTGGTTTCAAACTCTACTGGCCTCTTCAAGTTGCAGCAGTAATTAAAATTACTGCATTATCTTATGTATAAATGTATGATAGACAAAATGAATCCTGTCTTAGCTAGTAGGCAAAGTAGCACTTGATGCCTGTGATTTATCCAAATCTAAAAGGAATACTGTCTTACTGAAGAACAGGAGTTCTGTGATACTGGTGGACGTGTGCATACCTGTTCACTCCTATGGAATAACAAAGACACCCAACGTTGAAATCATCTTGTGCACCTGAGCACTCTGAGATCATATCCTGAGCTAAGAGAGGGGCACCAAGTGAATTCAACATCTGTGTTCACTGACTCATTGTTCCCTTCCGTGGGTATTCATGTTGATTACAATGAAAGAATAGGAAGAAAAAGATTATGCTTTTAGTGCCTTTAAATAGTGTATTTGGGGTGTATTCGTTGTTTTGTGACAGCAGCTACAATGCTCTGCAGGGCTCCTTCTGAACCTGTTGGCAAACGCATCAAGTTTTTAGTTCAAACTGTGTTCGTCCTGGCAGGGTTGTTTGCTTAGATAAGTGTTGAGATGTCTTTAGCCCTGTTCTGGTGGTTTTGTAGTTTTTTAGTTCTTGTTCTGCTTTTGTTTTTGCCTGAATCAGGTGGTGTCTTCTGTCACGTGCATAGGCATGGGTTTGGTTTTCTTGTTGCTCGATGTGTGGTTTGTCCTTGTTTTTAATTCACAAAACATGTGAGTTATAGCTGTGATTTATTTTTTTTTCTTGTGGCCTTGAGTATATTAAATCTGCAATTCAAAGCTGATTTATAGTATTGAAAGAGCAAGCCCACACTGAAATTACGTCACGTGAAATCTTTCAAATCAGAGCTCTTGACAGAAGGGAAACGGAGTTAGTTAGTAAGAAGCATATTATTTTCTTTATGTATGCGACTAGTTGTTCAAGTGCGTGGACACAGAATTCAGTGCATTAAATGACAGTATTTACCTGTAGCTTGTTGCTGGATAAAATTCTTAAACCTTTTTGTCAGAGCCGATGTTTATATCAGAGGTTTACAGGTGTTTAAGCTTCTTTGCAGTTAAGTTGACATTCAAAATTATCTGCATTAAATTGGAAGTATATCAGTAGGTGTACGAGTCAATTTCATGTCAGTACTGGGACCAGTACTACTCAATCTAGTCATTAATGCCTTGGATGAGGGGTTAGAGTGCACAATCAGTAAGTTTGCTGCTGACACAAAGCTGGGAGGACTGGCTGACACCCTAGCAGGCTGTGCTGCCATTCAGTGGGACCTGGACAGGCTGGAGAGCTGGGCAGAGGGAAGTCTAATGAAATATAACAAGAGCAGTGTAGGGTCTGGCATCTGGGCATCAGTATAGTTTGGGGACTGACCTGTTGGAGAGCAGTGTAGGAGAAAGGGACTGTTGTAGGTGCTGAGAACGTCTAGAAAACAATATGGATATGCTCCTGTGTGACTTGGTCTGGGTGGTCCTGCTGTGGCAGGGGGATTGGACTAGATGATCTTTCGTGGTCCCTCCCAATCCCCAATGATTCTATGACCTGGGGGTCCTGGTGTCCAGCAGGGTGGCCATGATCCTGGGGTGGATCAGAAGTGGGGTGGTTAGCAGGTAGATATTTTCCTCCCCATCTACTCTGCACTGGTGGGACCACATCTGGAATATTGTGTCTAATTCTGGGCCCCTGAGTACAAGAAGGACACAGAACTGCTGGAGAGAGTCCAGCACAGAGCTACAAAGGTGATGGAGTAGAACACCTCCCTTATGAGGAAAGGCTCATAAGAAGCATATTATTTTCTTTATGTATTTCCCTTTATGAGGGAGCTGAGTCTCTTCAGCTTGGAGGAACAGACTGAGGGGTGATCTCATTAATGTTTATGAATATGTGAAGGGTGGGTGTCAGGAGAATGGAGCCAGGCTTTTATCAGTGTCACCTAACGATAGGACAAGGGGCAATGGGTGTAAGCAGGAACATAGGAGGTTCCATGTCAATATCAGAAGGAGTTTCTTTACAGAGGGTGACAGAGTACTGGGAGGGGCTGCCCAGGGAGGTTGTGGAGTCTCCTTCCCTGGAGATATTTAAAACCTGCCTGCACCATGTTCCTGTGTGACTTGGTCTAAGTGGTCCTGCTCTTTTGAGGTCCCTTCCATTCCCTAATCTTCTGTGATTCTGAGATATGAGTCAGGGTTTGTAGTTTGTTGTTGTTCTTCTCACCCTCAGACAATGAGTGAGAATGAACATAAACTTGACCAGAATGTGGGTTCTGTTTAGTTTTTTTTCATTTGCTTTATCCCCTTCTTCCTGAAAGTCATTGGCTTTTCCCGTTGTTTTGCTCTAGTCCTTCTGCTAAATGGCAGTGTGCACTTTCAGCAGAGGTCAGAGTTATCTTGTAAGTTTTGCTTAGTTCAGTTCACCAGCCAGGTGGATTAATAGGTCTCTTGTATTGTTTCTGGAAAGCTTCTCTATCAAGGAAATGTTCTAACTTACGCATTATCTTTGGTACTTTGTTCTTTTTCCCCAGTGATTAGAAGGCAGATGTCTACCCGTGATCAGGTTTAACTGCCCAATGCAGAGAGTCTGCTTTGTTGCTTGTGTTCCAGTGCTGAGGATGCCAAAGTATTAATCAAACGTCTGTGTATCATTTAGTTCCTGCTGAACCTTACACTTATCTGTCAGTTTTAATCCTGAACTTACCTTGCAAAGGCAGGTAAAGTTCCACTGTAAAGAAATGCACTGTCAAAGGACTAAATGCTCTTCAAAGCACCAGCTGTACCACAGCTTATTTTCTTGTAGCACGAGCTCTACAAAATGTACTCATCATCAAACAGTGCAAATAACAATTAACTATTATCATCAAGTCTTTAGTTGTTTCTTTAGACATTGAAAAGTCAAAGTTTAAGCCTGATGTGTGTAGAAGCTGCTTTAAAACAGAAGTCCAAACTTTGATGAAACTAAATGACAGCAAATACAATGTTTTTGTGATAAACTAGTTGAAAAAAACTTGGCTTATGTTCTGTGGCCATCCGTGTGCTTTTGCTGAGGGGGGAAGACTGACTGAAACTTGTTTGCGATGAACAGCAAAACACTTGGATCTTAATTAAGCAAGAAAATCTGAAGCACTCTTGATGGCAAAAATGACAAAAAGCCTTTTGCTTCCAAGCAGGTAAACCCAGTCTCCTATCACAGATTTGAATGGAAAATGTTGACTCTTCTCAGCTCTATTTGATGCATGAAATACATTACGTGTTGTTCAGTGTCATCACAGACGTGGAAAAAAGGACAAGTAGGTTTTTGTCTCTACTTCCTGTTAAGCTTGCTACCAACTTTTGTGTTCCTGTAGGCCTCTTCATTAGTCTGGAGAAGTCTTCCTTAAGAAATAATCAATTGCCATGCACCATTGTGCTTGCTACTGGACTAAGCCTTGTTCACCCCCTCTGCCTGGTTTGCAGCCACAAGTTCCACATTTCTTGGAGAAGGGACAACTCCAGATGCCTCATAAACACATGGTGCTCTTACTCTCCATAGAGCTCCTGTCTGCTACTTAGTGAAGGTAGCTGACTGCTTTCTGTAGACATTACCGTGGTTCTTGGCTTGTGCTTTAGTTATTTGTATGTGCTTATCCTTTATTTGTATTCTTGGGACTCTTGACATACAATAAAGTTGATGGATTTGTCGTGAGTTGTTTTGCCTGCCTTGCTCCTGTGTTTTGGTTGGGTATTTTTAGAAAACTCTATGTCTAGTGGAACTCAGAATTACCAGAGATCCAGCTATAGCTGTGGGTTTGAAGTTCACCTCTTTACATTTTTCCAAATACTGATTTTTCAGGTTAATATTTCAAGGCTGATAAGTGATAAAATTCAGAAAGAGCTTCCTTACAGACTCTGTAAGGCATGCATGTCTGTTAGGGTTTGTGTCAAAAGTTACCTTGGTGGGGAATTATAAAGAGTGGTGGTGGTCCAGAACTTACTGCTAGAGTAGCTATGTGATACTGAACTTTCAGAGATGTGTGCTGTGAAATTGTTCAAAACATCACATTTTTTGAGTAGGTAACTTGTTAAGAATAAGATGCCTGACTGCTTTACTGTGAAATACTGCACTGAGCAATGGACACTGGAGGCTTGGCTGTGGAACATCTCAACTCTATTATCTATTATCTAGATAATTCTATTATCTATTGGACTAGACTTTGATAATGCTGCTAGTAAATCTGCTCTGTTCTTGCATGTAGAGGTCACTGTGTAATAGCCTTATGCTGCGTAATGTCCTGGTTTTGTATAGCTTGTTAGTATTTTACGTCTAAGCAAACATAATGGAAAGAGCATCTAGCCAGTTTGAGCCGATCTCCAACTTCTCTTTGTTTAGAATTCACACCAACATCCCTTAATGTACATCATCTCATTTTTCTCCTTTTCCTTACGCTAGCTCACTTCCTAATCAAATTTGGAAGGTTCATATAAGGTTAGAAGTGTTGGATTTGGCACTCTGGGTTTGCCTTAAGTGGGTGAAATTCAATTTAGTAAATGCTTACTGTAATTTGTCTTCCAATCTTTGTATTTTTTTAAGCTTGATATTTTAATCTGATTTTCATTATATATGTAGTGTGACTAACTACTAAGAATTTTTAATCAAATCTTTTATTTGAAGGGCATGTTCTTTTTTTTAACTGTTATGTTTTTCATGTCCTGTAAAGAAAAATTGTTGTTTTATTTATTTTCATTTCTTTAACTTTTTGAGATGTCGTTTATTTGTGTTAACTGCTCATTGGGCAGCAGAATTTGCACTGCTTTGGACAGCTGTTCTAGATGCTTAGTTTCTTGACACACGAGCTCCTGTGAGCAGAAGGGGTTACTGTTCCTTTCTTGTGATGACCTCCAGCGTTTTGATCTCAGTTCCAAAAAACTAGTTTTGTTAAGTAACTTGCAGCTATTTTAAAATTGCTGGGATTTGGATCTGGATAGGCTGGAGCTATGGGCTGAGCTCAGTTGTATGAGGTTTAACAAGGCCAAGTGCCGGGTCTTGCACTTCGGTCACAACAACCCCCAGCAACGCTACAGGCTTGGAGAAGAGTGGCTGGAGAGCTGCCTGGTGGAGAGGGACCTGGG
>JAOXOE010029464.1:0-14410 GCA_028565055.1 Phoeniculus purpureus
CTCCTTCTCTGGAGACATTTAAAACCTGCCTGGACATGTTCCTGTGTGACTTGATCTAGGTGACCCTGCTGTGGCAGAAGGATTGCACTAGATGATGTTTCAAGGTCCCTTCCAATCCCTAACATTCCATGTGGTTCTGTGTGAAATTCTTACTACCAGCAGGGAATGAGGATATCATACAGTACGACATGCACAAAACTAGGTCATGAGAAACAGCAGGTCATGAGCAAGAATTCTTCATGCAACTTTGAGATAAATATTTGAGTTATTTACTGCTTGTTGTCTTGATTGTTTACTGTATTGGTATCTCCAGAGGTACTGGAAAGAAGTGAGGGGAAAATCTGTTGTGCTGTGGTTATGTCCGCCAGCGCTTTCTGTCATTCAAAGTGACATGCAACAGATGTTGGGTAGACCCAACTTCCCTCTCATGACGTGCTGCTGAGACATGAGGATGTATTCCTTTTGTCCCCCAACTGGGTGTTTACATTTGTGGAATCAGAGAGGGTGAAGCAGAACTTAATACATCATTTCTTTTATCTGTGCCAACTAAAGTAGAACTGACAACGTAAAAGGTCTCTAGTGTTTTGACTTCAAAGGTGCAATCCCCTCCAAAAGTGAGAAGAATGAATAAAATGTAATGTTGCTGCCTTTGCTTTTTAATTTTGCTCTACATCCCTTTGGGCAGACTACCTTCTCCCTCCTGGAAAAGTTTCCCAGCAAAAAAAGTCCATTTTTCCAGGTGTGACCCCAGCTTCCGTAGCTGTGCTCGTGCCACTCATGCTCCACCCCAGCTCCCTTCCAGGTCAGATGGCTTTATGGCCTCTTCCAAGGAAAGTGCTTCTGATGGTTGGATCTGAAACCCTTTGCAGCTGATGAGAAAATACATCGTGGTGACCTGCAGTTCATGCCCTGATTCCTTGAAAGACCTAGTAGTAAGTTTTGCTACTTCATACAGCAATGTGCGGTGAGAGGGTCTCAGAGCTGCTAGTTCTCCACAAAAATGCCTTGTCCACCGGCTCAGAAGGCTGATAAAATGGGATCCTTAGAAAGTTATGGCAAAAGGAGGGGTGAATGGGCAGGAAATGAAAGGGCTGCTTCTTCCCTGTAACAGTTTCCACTGCACTGACTCAGGAGGAGCCATCCGAGAAGGAATTTAAATTGTTCTGATGTCTCCATTACAGAGAAAGGCAGGAATTCTCCACTGTGTCACCTCACCGGAGAAACATGACCAGAGATGGCTGCGTCAGATCAACAGAGGAAGTAGAGTATGTCAGCTTGCTACCGTCAGCATGCTGCTGCTCCTCCTTGCTGCCCTGGGAATCGGCTCCTTCTCTCCTCTTCTGCAGCTGTGGTTACAAGCAAATACTATGATCTGCATGTGCCAAGTAACTGCTGATGACCCGTAAGCAGGTTGTACCACAGTTGCACAGACTTACTGCGAGTATAAACGGTGTTCAGCTGTCTTGTGCACATTTAGAAGAGGTATGTAAAGCTGCAATGTCACATTTTGGTTGTCTGATGATTCCAGCTCTTCATTCATGATCTCCAAGACAACTGAACTAGGGCAGACACGGGGATTAATAAATGTAAAGTCCTAATAAAGTAGATTTTCTAGCTGCAAATAACAGGTTGGGTCAGTGGCAGGATTTGAGGTCTCACAAGGGCTGAGTACAAGGGCACAATATTTTCCCTTCTCCTGTTGACCACACTATTCCTGATACAAGCCAGGATCCTGCTGGCCTTCTTGGCCACCTGGGCACAGTGCTGGCTCATATTAAGCCAGCTGTCTACCAGCACCCCTAGGTCCTTTTCTCCTGGGCAGCTTATGAGCCTCTCATCCCCAAGCCTGTAGCATTGCCTAGGGACCTGGCTATTGACCTTATTGTACCTCATACAACTGGCCTCAGCTCATTGATCCAGCTTGTCCAAGTCCCTCTGCAGAGCCTTCCTGCCCTCGAGCAGATTTACTCTCCCACACAATTTGGTGTCATCTGCAAACTTACTGAGGGTGCTCTCAATCCCCACATCCTGGTCATTATAAAGACTCAAAACAAGACTGACCCCAAAACTGATGCCTGTGTGACACCACTGGTGACTGTTACAACAGGAGCAAACAAAAGACCATGTGAAAGCACAGCTTATTTTGTGACACATTTGAAAATACTATGTGAACATGACCGAGAAACTTCTCTGTTGCTTTACAGGTAGAAACCATAGGATGAAAATGGAAAATATGCTTCTGAATCAGATGTAGAGAAGCTGAAATACAACACAGTGTAAAGGACCAGTGGTGCCCGCTGGGTGGCAAATGAAATCCACCCTGACACAGAGTATCTCATTATGTAGAAGTAGCACTGATCTAATAGTCAAAGAAGCAAAAGCACAGTCTTTAAAAGCTGTCAGTGATATTCCACCTGAGTTTTTTCACTGCATGTCTTCAAATCAGTGAGCGAACAGACAGTCTTTGCACTTTGTAGCTCTTTGAAAGGATCCACACTGAAACTCGTATCGTACCACACGTTCATATGTCATCTGGAAAAATGAAGTCATGGAATTCCCTGATGATGCTGTATTATTTGGGGCAATAAAGTGGAATTCAACTGTGAAGAGCTGCAGATGGCTCACAATAGTGAGTGACTGGGTAAATAAATGGCAGATGAGATGCTGAAAAACACAAACGGATAAAACCATTATTAACCATGAAGAACAGTGGTGGGCTCTGAATTAGCTATCAGGAAGAAGCATCTTTGTGTTGTTGTTGACAATTCCATCAAAATCTTGATGCCATGCTTAGGATCCATCAGAAACATAAATAAACTAGATTGAAAAGACTCCAGAAAAGTAAAAACTGCTCTAAAAACCCAGAAAACATCACCTATTGTCTGTTACGTGTGAAAAATCAAAATGTACAGCATCTATTGACTATTCTGAGATGGTGATGCCTATGGCCTCTGATGTCTCTGTGATACAAAAATGATATCATTTTTATCCAAAATGGAGCCAGTCTCTCTGAGAGGTTGAATTACCCACATGAACTTTCTACAAGACCTTGGACTCTCACAGGCGACCCATCTGACTCACTCCAGGCTTTATGATGTGGATTATCTTTGAAGTGAGACTCTATCTTTCACCTTGTTGATCACCATTTGGACACAATTTTGGAGCCAGCTTGGTTTGTCTTCCCACTTCTGGCCCCTTCTGATATCTGTCTAATTCACTTAAAGCTGTTGTTATTTATCTATATTAGTAATTTGGCATAAGTGTATCTGGTGCTGCATCGTTGATAACTTGCTTCACTAACAACTTCTGCAGTAACTTCTACATCTACTTCACTTTTGCTGTCATCGGTTGTTGCTGCAATATTGACCAGCACTGCACAACTGATTGTTGCTACACTATTGGTTGATGCTTCAGTATTGACTGCTAATAGTAATTTGTAGTATTTTGAGATAAATACACTCATTTTTTAGTAATACACTTCCTACTGGTGGTTTTGTGTGGTATTTGTGTTGAATTATAATAAATTGGAGAATAAAGCCTCGGTGTCCTTGTGTGTTACACAATCCTGCAAACCCATCGTCACAGTTTCTACAGGCTGGGTATCCCTGCAGGTCATGACAACCAGTTGCTGGCCCCATTTGGTCTGAGTCAGCTAGCAGTCTCTTGGAGCGCTGGAGGACATACCTGATGAGTTAGAACAGTCCAAGGAGCTGTCTGCCTACAGCCAATTTTAGAGGGTAAAATAGTTCAACAGTATTGATGCATCCAGTCCTTAGTCCCAGTTGGCCTCCATCTTCATTGAACCACAGTGCCCAAAACTGGACAAGATATTCCTGCTCGGGGCTTACTGATACATTAGGTGTTTTGCCAACTCCATGTGTGTTTATATACCATGGTATGATGTGTTTGCTTTTTTCATAACAGTACAGCATTGTTTTGTTCTGCTCATGATCCATCACAACCCTACAGATCTGTCTCTGAAAACAGCAACCTGGCTACGTGTTAAATGTACTGTGCCTGAGCAGTGGAGTGCTCATCGTTCTCCTTGGTTTTCACGTTCTTTCTTTACTTTATCAACACAATTTTGAACTCCAAACCTCTTTTTCCAAGCCAGCTCTGCCATTTGTAAGTGTATGCATGGGACCAGTGATGCGATCACTGAACAGAACCAGAGCAGAAATACCCTCGGAAGGGTCCTCGCTGCCTCTTTATATTTTGTCATTAAAATAACCTGAAGTACAGATACAGAACACGCTTGGTATACGTTATGAAGTCATTTAATCCAGACTGTATTTGTTTTGCTGGTTTATAAGAACGTCATGTAAGATCAAATCAAGAAAGTTCCCAAAGCAAACTTCTATAGATTAATTACACATCTGCTTTTCTGCTGCCAAGGAAAACTAGATTATTTTTTTATACAATTAGCTCCTTACAAATCCCTGTTGCCTCCTCAACTCTATTTTTCAGGTACTTTATAAATACTTCATAATTTGATTCAAGTGGTTTCTTAAATGCATTGGTGTGTAGCTCTCCACATGTTTGTTGGGAAAGTCTTATTCTCTGGAGACGTTTATAACCCACCTGGACATGTTCCTGTGTGACTTGATCTAGGGGATCCTGCTCTGGCAGGGGGATTGGACTAGATCATAGAATCACAGACTCATAGAGTCATTAGGGATTGGAAGGGACCTCGAAAGATCATCTAGTCCAATCCCCCCACCACCGCAGGATCTTTCAAGGTCCCTTCAAATCCCTAACATTCTGTGATACGGTGAAAATCACAACCATTGACATGTAGAAATAAGATTGCACCTTCTAAGAGAAGGGAGGAAACAAAATTATTGGTGTGGAAACCATATGCTAGACCTGCTGATTTTCTCTAGTATAAGTGATGAGAATGCTCACCAGTCATCGCTGCTTCTTCCAGCCTTCAGATCCATGACTGTTGTGAAACACATGCTCAGAAAAGGCATTAAGTGGCAGTGTCTTTTCTCCACTCTGCATTTTAGCAATGCTCCTGTCAAATCTGATCTGTAGCAGGAGGTAGACTTGGTGTGGCATGAGTGGAAGTCAATGGTGTGGATAGGCATGCTGAGATAGATGATCACAGAGGATGCAAGTTAGGTAGGGTGGACAAGGAGGAAGAAATGACAGCATAAGTGTGCAAGAGAACACCTGTGCAAGGGATGATGTGCGTTGCTTCCCCCTAACCTGCTGAAAATTGTGCACAGTCTTGGCTACAGAGGGTCAAGCTGGTATGAGACACAACTTCTGTGTGCAGCTAGATTTACTCTTCTGCTACTTTCACAGTTTAGGAGGGAACAAGGCAGGAGGTGACACAGACACATCAATATCTCAACAGCAAAGTACTTCATGCTGAATAATTTCCTTTTACTGTACCCCACAGGTGCATACCTGTGTTACCAGCACATACACAGGGTTCCTCACCCACTGTGGTGGCCTGTTGATTCCCACTGGCTGGGAGGAAATGAAGAAAAATTAGCTGTGGAACAAGCTGAAATGTCAGACTCTGACTTGCTGACAGCCCTTACCAGCTTTTAAGATGAGTATTTGCTAGGTGAAGAGAGACTGCCTGTTTCAGGTTCAGTGCCATTAGAACCAGAGCCTTAGGAGAGAGGTGACAGCGCAGGAATACACTGCCCCGTTCGATTATCTCTGTACTTGCAACTGTGGGATGAAGGGCAGGTCTGATCATGGTCATAGGTGTCAAATTGTCTATCTCCAGCAAAAATGCCATGTGGGCTTCCCCTGTATGGTCACCACTCCAACTCAGGTCCTCATTCAGAAATGGTGATCAGACACTGGAATGGACTGCCCAGGGAGGTGGTGCAGTCCCCATCCCTGGAAGTGTTTAAGGACAGACTGGCTGCGGTCCTTAGTGCCCTGGTCTGGCTGATGTGGTGATGTTAGGTCGTGGGCTGGGCTGGATGAGCTCAGAGGTCTTTTCCAGCCTCTATATTTTTGTGATTCTGTAACATTTAAATGAAAGCAGAGTCTCATACCGGGCACTGTTTTATAACAGTGCATCTAGTTTAACAAATAGAAATAAACAAAATTAATTAATGATTAAATTACTGGATTTTCTTGGCAATGCTAAAGTGGAATATATTTTTTAAAATATCAAGCCAATGCACTACACTTTGCCTTATGAAAAGGTAGAAAGTTATTCCTTTTTCTATCTTTGCCTACTTGCAGTGATAACCCTAAATTGCTTTTTCACTTGTAAACAGCTTGGGAGCACCTTGGGCAGCACTGTGCAGAACAAAGTGCCTAATCATGAATGAGAGAGGACAACCTCTTATTTTCTCTATCCAGGGAGCGTTTTTACATAACCCAGCCTGACACAAATGGCAGTTAAGGTACCAGAAAAGCTAATGTAAGGATTTGGTTAAAAAAATTAAACTATAAAAACGCAGTTAGTGTTGCTCAGAACAATGTTGATAACAAAAACCTTGTCAAACAAACATGATTTCAGCCGTCAATGAGATGAAAGATTTAACGATTAGAGGTAGCTGCTTTGATGTAATAGACTTACACTATGTAAAGGCATTTGAATTAGGAGCTTAAAATATTCTGATTAAAAATGCAGAATTACAGGAGAGAAAAATGCAGGCGGGGGTGGGGGGGAAGAAATATAATTATCTCATTGACAGACTTCAAGATTTTGTCAGCAGGGAGGTCACTGTAGAGGGATATGTATCCTCATCATGGATCTACCCAGGTACTCTGCATCCTAGTCAGTGATCTGCAAACAGATAGGCAGTCCTCTCTGTTAAACTGCAGGCGTGACAGAGGTTAGCAGGGAGGTCAAAAAACACAAAGGAATGGGGAAATGGAGCATCTTTGTCATTCAGTAAATCCCCACGCTGAGGAAAGTGCATTTGGATGTAGCTAAATGCAAGTTGTGTGTCAAGGCAGGGGGAAAGACAGGCATTCCTGTGTCTGAAAGGTTTGTTGGTCTCTCAGAGAAGCAGCAATCTCTCTGGAAAACACTTTGGCAGAAAGGGTGAACAAAAACAAATATGTGAAGAGTGTCTGCCAGGAGGATGCAGCCAGGCTCTGCTCAGTGGCATCCAATGATAGGACAAGGGGCAAAGGGTGTGAGCTGGAAAAGAGGAGGTTCCACATCAATATGAGAAGAAACTTCTTCCCCCCGGGTGACGGTGACAGAGCACTGGAAGGGGTTGCCCAGTGAGGTTGTGGAGTCTCCTCCTCTGGAGACATTTAAAACCCAACTGGACATGTTCCAGTTTGACTTGAACTAGGGGACCTTGCTGTGGAGAGGGGATTGGGCTAGATGATTTTTTGAGGTCCCTTCCAACCCCTAACATTCTGTGACTGCAAAAAAAGGTCATCTTGAGGAATGGACTGGGAGAGATCAACACTCAGTTGTTCCTTCATACCACAGGGCAGGGGAGCAAAGACTTACAAGTGCCAGTAGCTGAAGGAAAGGGAGATGGATGCAGACTTTCCAGCTGGGAAATTGAAGAAGAATGACACCACTGGGGAGGGACTATGGAAGTACCTGGCAAAGCATTTCTCGGTTTCAGGGTGACACTGACACTGGAAGAGTCACTTGGGATGCTTCTGAGGCTGAACCATGCAGGTACCTGAGCAAAAAAACTGCCTGTAGAGCCAGTAAACCAGATAAAGAGAAACCTTGTTGAGAGAATGTCTTACACTGGGGTTTCATTAATGCTACAGATGTAGTGGGTTTGTGCACCTGCTGCCTTCAGTGTATGGCTTGGGCTCTCCAAAAGGCCATAAGCCACTGTGCAATGAACTGAACCTGCCAAGAGAATTATAAGCATGTGTCTGAACTAATTACAGGGGCACAGAGTATTGTTAGCTGTGACTGATATAAGTTGAAATTGATCAGAGATAAAGCTTAAACTTTCTTTGTTAGTGAGAAACACTGACACATAGTGCAGAAAGAAACACAATGACCTCTTTCATCTACGTGGCCTGATCACCAGACAAAGCAGCAGCATCGGCTGCTGGTCAAGGGAGGTGATTCTCCCTCTCTACTCTGCACTTGTGAGACTCCACATGGAGTACTGGAGTACTCAACAGAAGAAAGACATAGAGCTCCTGGAAGGTGTCCAGAAGAGAGCAACTCAAATGATCAGAGGCTGGAGCACCTCCCCTATGAGGACAGGCTGAGCAAGTTGGGGTTGAAGAGGAGGCTCCCAGGTCACCTTCTAAAAGCTTTTCACTATGTGAAGGGGGCTACAAGAAAGCTGGGGTAGGGCTTCTGACACAGGTGCGTAGCAAGAGGACGAGGGGAAAGGGTTCCAGACTTGAAGAGGGGAGATTGAGGTTGGACAGGAGGAACAACTTCTTTGCTGTGAGGGTGCTGAGATGCTGAGTGCTCATCTCTTGCAAGTGTTTACACCCCTCTAAGATGGACCACACTTGGAGCTGGAAAGTATGGAGAGGGTTACCAAAGGGAAGGGTGACCATGAGATGACAGAATCCACATTTCTGAAGAAAGGAAAAATGAAAAAAGCAATTCAAAATCAGCTGGCTTCAGAAACTTAGCCTTCCAGAAAAATCACCTGAGATCTGACTCTGGAAGGGAAAGGGATGGTAAAGGGACCTAGAGTGTCATCACCGAAACAGGTCACATGTAGCGTTCTGTGCAATGCAGAAGTAGAGACAAGAAAACCAGTCAACAGTCAAGAGTGTAAGAACTGGGCTGGTAGCAGAAGCAGCAGTAGCAAAACGAGCAGGCACATGGGTTGGAACAAACAAGCAGCTAATTACGTTAGAAAAGAGGAGGAAAAGGCAAAACCTTAAATATATTACTTTTTCTGTCTGGTTTCCTCAGTCATTGCTTGTTTCTTAGGGGAAAGACCTCCTTCCAGCACCTGTTCTGATTAAAGGCTGTGGGCTTCTTGTAACAGAAACAGTCTAGTAGCATTAATCACTTCTCCACACGGGCAAATAACGCACTGAAAATGTCAAACACTGTATTAAACAGCCACGCTAGAAACGCTGGGCAGAGAAATGCTCACACAAGAGAGATTGTGCAGATGCAGACCGAAGCATCTATAATACATTTTGCAACAACCTACACAAGCTCAAAAACATTTCTGCCTATTATTTGAGTAATAATTTCCAATAATATTGGCCAATATCCTGGCTTCACTGTCATCTGGGAACACCTGGAAAAACTCTATGTTTCTGAAACATGGCAGGAACTGTGGTTTTTATTGCCTTCAGCTTCGGTCATTTCCCCGTTCTCCAATGTTCTATCACTCTCATGAAGACCATGTTGGAAACACCTGTGATATTAGAGGCAAAAAGTGTGTGAAGCGGTGGAATAATTTATTTACAGTGCAGCGTTGGGCTCGGCAAGGTGTGGGACCTTGTGAGCCCCCTCCTACAGCACTGCTTGCTAGTTGTAGGGTTCCTGATTCGCCTATCTACCCCATCTCTGAGAAAGTTCATACACATGCTATTAGTTTACTTAAAATCCTCCCAGACAGAGCATTGTATTCAGGTTAAAAGGGTCTTTCGGGGGCGAGGTCTTCTCCACATTGAACTTTCCACTTGTCACCTTTGCTGCCAGAGTCTACAACATTTTTTCTGCGCAAGCTGCTTCTCTGTTTTCTTCTTTCCAAGGCTGAGGAGTTCTCTACAAGCTCAGTGAGTCCAAACAAAGCTATACAGCAATCCTAAACATAATTCCAAAGCAGCTTACTGTTACCTGGTAAAGTTCACCTTACCTCCTATTAATCCATTAACCTTTAATTAAAATCCTTCCAGCTCACTGTTATTTCTCACAACCACCTTCTCCATCAGAAGACAAATCTGTCACATCATGGCATGGTGAGGTTTTCTTCTCAAAAACTCTACATGTGCTCTTCGGAAAACTACTAAAGCCTAAAGATATGACCTTTGGTCTCTTGCTGCATGACCCCACAGGCACCTGTGGAACACCATGTACTTAACCATAGTCTCACTGCTGTGTTTCTATGCTTGCTCCTAGCTCTGCTGGTCCAGCACCCTGGCAACAACACTCAGGGCTGTGATATTCCTGCCCTGAAATTCTCCCATGGGTAACTAAAACACACCGGAATGATCCTTTCCACAGAAAAGACAGTTGTAGCTGCCATTTGCTTTTCTTTCTGGCCACAGCTGAAGTACACCAGCACCCTCTGGTTTACCCTAGGTTGTTCACTGATTCAGGTAATAGCTCGATCATAGCACTGGTACTCAAGCAAAGCATTCTCTCATTCTCCTCATGCTGCATGACTTTGTGAAAACCTTTCAGACAGCAGCTGAAGTGGTTTCTGGTGGTGCACAATAAGGCTATTTTGCATGCTTAATGCACAGCAAAAGACTTCATTAATGCTTATAAATATGGAAACAGCAGGTGTCAGGAGAATGCAGCCAGGCTCTACTCAGTGGCATCTAATAATAGGACAAGTGGCAATGGGTGTCAGCTGGAACATAGGAAGTTCCACATCAATATGAGAAGGAACTTCTTCCCAGTGAGGGTGATGGAGCACTGGAATGGGCTGCTCAAGGGGGTTATGGATTTTCCTTCTCTGGAGACATTAAAAACCCCCTTGGCCATGTTCCAGTGCAACTTGATCTAGGTGACCCTGCTGTGGCTGGGGGATTGGACTAGGTGACCTTTCAAGGTCCCTTCCAACCTCTAGTATTCTGTGATTTTGTAGCAGCTGTGAGATACCTGTGAGCCCATTGAAGAGCGATAATGCTGAAGGATATTTCCACTTCTCACGTTTAGACTGTAAAACGTGCACAGTATCAGCTTGGTGGAAATTATTGCTGCTACATCTGACCTTAGAAAATGAATCAGCTCCAAATGGCAAACTCCTGATGGGTCATTGCAGGAATCAAAGCTAACTAATTCATGATTAATCACATTTCCTCTGTTTCTTATTCTCCACTCCCTGCTTTGTTTTGTTTGAAATAATGAAAAGGTCAGTACACTTCTGTTTCTTGTTTTTCCCTACTCTGTCCTCCGTAGCTAGGCAGGGCACCCCTACACAGTAGTATCTCCCTGCTCATCTAAGGCTAAACACGGATTAGCAAGATTAACAGAGAGGGAAAATCTCATCTTCAAAATCATGGGGCGTTTTTCACTTTTGAGCTTCTTCCTCTTGTTAAAGTACTGGGAACTGATGCTCGCTGTGAGTTTCATCTCAGCAGGCGTAGGCTTTTCCACTATCGATATGTTTGTTTGAGTTGTCACACTTGGCTCCCTCGATGGTCAATGAAGAGAAAGACGCATCTCTACATCATGATTCATCTCTGTCTATAACAAGGAATTCAGTCTAGAAAAGCCTGTTTCTTCCCACTAGCCCGTGAGTGAGCCTGGGATTACTCACTCCAGCTTTGCCTGGTGCAGCTCCAGTAACAAGATGACTTTAAGCCTAAATATTAACTCAGATTGTCCAGAGAGGCAGAACAGTCATGATTAATTGATACAAACTACCCTACATCTTTCTCCGTGGCAGTCTTTCCTACCATCTGCATCACACACAAGCTGTCCTCTATATCCCAGCCTTTTTCCAAGGTGAGGACACATGTGATTATTTTAGCTGAGCCCACATTGTCTCCTTTGCTCATCGTGTGGGTCAACAGTGGCAGGGCTGAGTTTGCCATGGTCGTACACAATATATGGGACAATCAGTTTCTGAGCCTTGTGGACACCTCACCAGGTCCCAGCCGAGATCTTGGGCATTAAATGTAGGCTTAAGCAGGCAGGTATAGCCCAAGAACGTTGAGAGACTGGCCTTAAAGCAGGCCCTACAAAACCTGTGGTTACTAGTCCTGTGCAATTGAATTGTCCACAGCACTTTTCCCCAGCTGTGTCAATAGGAACAGCTCTCCTGTTCGGCATGCACCATATTCATATACAGAGAACAGCATTCCAAACCAGGTCCTGTTTATCTAACCAGAAGAAAGAGTACACATCCATCTTGATCTTGTGTAGTTTAATTCCTCCAAACTCAGCAGATCTATTAAACTAAAATCTGAATGACACACAGGTGAATTGGCACAAAAATGAAGGATTTTTGCAAATGTGGTATTGATGTCTCAAGCACTAGATGAACTGAGAAGTCTTCTAAACCACAGCATGAATAACAGCAGAGCAGCTTTGGAAAGCCCTGGATCCAGTTGTATGTCGTGTACACACCAGAAAATGAATCCCTCTTCTCCCAAGTTCAGGAGGGACAGAGCTCTGATTGAGAGAGTTCAGTGGAGGGCCCCAAGGATGATTAGAGGACTGGAGCCTTATGAGGACAGACATGGAGACCTGGGGCTTTTTATTTTGGAGAGGAGATTACAAGAACATTAATCACTGTCTATAAATCCATGAAGCCTAAGTGTCAAGAAGGAAGAGACAATCTCTTTTCACATGCACCCTGTGATGGAACAAGGGACAATGGATCTAAGCTGCAGCACAGAAATCTTCATCTCAACATGAGGAAAAGCTTCTTTACTGTAAGGGTTGCAGAGGATTGGAACGGGCTGCCCAGGGAGGCTGTGGAGTCTCCTTCTCCAGAAACTTTTAAGACTGAGCTGGATGTGTTCCTATGTGACCTGCCCTAGGTTCTATGGTCCTGCATGAGCAGAGAGGCCAGACTCAATGACCCTGGAGATCCCTTCCAACTCCTAATGATCTGCATATCTGGCACAAAAGTGTGGCTTGTAGCTTCTGCCATTTTCTTTTCCTTCTCCATAGAAATCTGTCAGACAGCTTCATCTGCAGTGCAAAGGGCATCTAAACCAATGCACTCAGCTAGTGTTGACTGGTGGAGAAGCTGCTTGTAATTATTGTGGGAAGTTATGCCAACTGGCACTCATCCCTCATGCATCTCATACACATTGAAAGATTGTTTATGAGAAGGGTGAGATGCAAAACAGAAAAGTCTTTTTGTGGTCGAAGAAGCACCAGAAAATAATTGTATTTTATCTAGAATGAGTCTTGTTAGAGTTGTATGTTTATAATAACCCCAGTGCAAAACAAACAGATCAGCTGGCATGATGTCTGGTTTGAGCTCGTAATGTACTCAGGAGGAGCTGCTTGCATTTGCATGCACTCAGTGTAGATGCATAAAAACCCCAACTGTTGGCACTGATAATGTGGATTTTCCAGCAAATTAATTTTACACGAGTGGCTAAAGGCTCCTCAGCAGGTCTCTTCGTTGGGAAAATTCATCTAAGACCACTGCACAACTTATTTCCCTGCTTGTGGATGGTCTTCTTAGTCGAATAACGGACAGAATAACTGTTAGAACTGCTCTTCTTGAAGAGGCTGAAGAATGAAACAACACGTTAAGGGTTGCACTGTACTGAAAGAGCCGTGGAGTGAGGTTTACCGACTGCCTGTGCCTGCCCGCAAACAGAGGCGTTAACACTCTACTTCAATAACTATTGAACGTGCCCTGAATTTACAGCAAAACAAATTGCTTTCAGAAGGAATATTGACTTTGAGGGAGAGAGAAGTAGGGTGAAAGAAAAGGAAATGCATCCTGAGCAATACTAGGGCTTTTGCATTCTGCAAGTGTTAATAAGTAAATAGAAGCCATGGGGTTCTTGAAAGAAACTTGTGGGTTGAGATTTAGGGCTCTCTTGCTGTCCTGGTATTGCTGGGACAAAATCATCAGTCAACTATAGTCTGCAGACCACTACCAGTTCCAAGGCAGGCAGGGTGGCTGACCCAAGTTGGCTACAGGTGTATCCCAGACCATAAACACCCTGCTCTGTACAAAGATGGGAGTAATAATTCTTCCTGCTTGGGCTCCTGCTGATCCTCTTACTCTTAAGGACTGCTTTCCTGTTTGCTGGACTGAGCACGGCTTTGGCACTGTATTAGTCTGGTTGTTTCATGGTGGGTAGAGACCAATTTTGTGAGTTTGAGGAGGCTGACTGCTGGATCTTACAATGCTGCAGGCTTGGGGAAGAGTGGCTAGAAAGCTGCCTGTCAGAAAGCAGCCTGGGAGTATTGACTGAGAAATGGCTAAATACGAGCCAGCAGTGTGCCCAGGTGGCCAAGAAGACCAATGGCATCCAGGCTCATGTTGTGTAGTGAGCAGGGAAGTCATTGTATTCAGCAGTGATGAGACCTAACCACAAGTACTGGAATCAGTTTTGGACACCTCAACACACGAAGGAGTTGAGGTGCCAGACCGTGTCCAGAGAAGGGTAAAAATGTTGGCAAAGGGTCTGGAGAACAAACCTTGTCAGAGAAGGATGAATGGGGAGGCGTCTCCTCGAGTCCTGGGGGCAGCGCTGGGCCCTGGGGAGGCGTCTCCTCGAGTCCTGTGGGCAGCGGCTGAGCCCGGGCGGGTTTGTGCCTTGAGGCGGGCGCCGCGCGGGAGGAGGCGGCGGTTTGCTCTGACTTCTG
>JAOXOE010029465.1:0-14409 GCA_028565055.1 Phoeniculus purpureus
TCACTAGATGACATTGAGAAGAGCCTGGCTCCATCCTCCTGACATCCACCCTTCACATATTTATAGACATTAATGAGAGGCAATAGGTGGAAGGTGGAACATAGGCTATCAGGCACATATTTTGATCACACCTCTGACCTAATCAAATACTGTACCTGCAGTTTTAACAGATAAAAACTGCAGTGTAACATGATCAGTTCTCAACTCTTCATTTTACTGACTTAAATACCACCATTTTCAAAATAAGAACTTGGTCAAGGCTTTTACTAAAAGCAGTAACAGTAAACAGCCTACAAAACATGTGAAATGGAACAGAACATTAGTTATATATTCTCATAAATTAACGTCTAAAAATCTTGCAATGCTTCTAATCCATTTGGTCTAAGTTAAAAGTAACTGTATATCCCAATGCCTTCAACAAGCCTACTTTTCTGCAAAAAGTGATGAAGGAAAGGGATGTGTGCTAGAAAAGAGATACAGCAACTAAAATTAGAATGTCATCAGCTCCAATGCAAGATTAACACTGAAGATGTACAACCTTTCAGTTTCAGAAATGCATAAAACTTTAAACTGAGTAACTGATAATGTCTGAACTAAGATCTTAATCATAGGACTGCAGAAGTGTTCACAATGCTTTGTGTACAATACTGCACATTGTTTTCCTGAATTGAAGCAGTGACGCTTGGGTGATGCAACAAATATGGCCAAACCCAACTGAAATTCTTGTGTCAAGTAGAGAGACTGATACAAACTGGTTATCTACTGAAAACAGGTTCAGTGAAAACAGAACTGACCTGATGCATGAAGACAATTTTTTATCATTGTTCAGTCTCTCATGAAAACAATTGTGTTTCACAGAGAAGCAACTGAGATTTTATCCAATAAATCAATGCTTTTTCAGTGTAGAAATGCAATTTTGCCCACAAGTCCCCAGTTACTGTTTGTGCTGCTTGTGTCTCCTGTCTTCTCTCAAGTCTGCTACAAAAGGTGGAAACTGCTCACTGAAATGAACACTCCTCCATACTTGAAAAGATTGTTTCTAACTTACTAAAGTGGGTATGTGTGCCATATTGCTGTATCCAAGCTTGTTACGTTTGAAAACATAGGTAAGAACACAACATTACTCACATGCGAAAGTAGAGTATATGATTTTTTTAAAAACAGACTCGAAGGGAGTCATTAGCTCTACATGTAACTCCATTAAGATGATTAAAATGTCCTCCTCCACGAGCTATGACATTCTTCTACCCTGTAAATTGCGATGGTAGAGCACTTTCACATAATTTAAGAAAATGTGGTTAGTAACCCTTTCCTGGTCTAGCAGCTTGAAGAAATGATTGCATACTTAGAGCAAACACTGTCTATTTATAATGGTGAGACACAGCAGGGGTTTTTTAGGCACGATAACTACCAAAGACACAACTTTGTGATGGCTGCAAACACCATACAACTCAAAATCGTAGAAAAGTCTCTAGTAAGAAATAGTGTGTTATTCGTCCAAATGAAGCTGAACAATTAACCTACAATATGGAATAACAACAACTAACATAATTGCTGTTTGAGCCTTGCATGTGTATTTATTTGTTGCTGTAAAGCAACACTGTAAAGACAAGCTCTTGCTTACTATTATTTGCTCTAGAGATAAATGCATGTCCCTATAACAGATTGATAAAGCTTTTCAGAAGCTTTATACTCAGATTTTCTGTTTAGAGTTGAAAAACATAAACATGTTGCCTCTACAGCTATGTAACTCTGTAAGTTATCACTTCAATGATAAGCACAGAGATTTTGAAAATGACTTTGCTGGACTGCTCCAGCACTTCTATACCTCTTGAAAGCCTCTAAGTTAGCTCAGCTGCACAACCACCCCACCTGTAAATCATTTACAATTCACTGTTTCCCATTCCATATCAGAAATTAAAAATGTGAAAGTACAGTTGACTGATAATCAACTATCCATTCTTAGGTTACTGGTACAAATCTCACTCAGATCAACGAGAGAGTAAATCCATGCTGTACAAACAATTTTGCTACCTGATTTAAACGATCCGAGTCTAGTTTCTGGTGAACAACTGTTTGTGTTAGAAATGACACTGCTGTTGGTGGTCTCACCTGGAAAAGTGCCCCTCTGGAAGTTCAGCTTACAACTTTCATGATAACATTTGTTTTCTGATGACTAACTGCATTTCCTAAAATGACAAAAAACCTCCCTTCGGTAGCTTTACATGCCATGCAATACAACTGAAGTAAAAGATGTTCAATACTAAATACAGACTGTCCTAACACTTGTAATTGCTTGTTTTTCTGGAATGATTTTTTTATCCATTTAAAAAAAAGAAAAGTCCAAAATATCTTGACTTTTCAACAGATGAAGTGTCAGTCACGTAATAGCAATGAGCTTTATACAGAAACACAATGTCTGAAAGAACAAGGCAAGGTTTACAGGGCTGCTAGATACAACTATTTTCAAATCCCAAATATTTACATTAAGGAAAATATTTCAACTCAGAGAAAATGATGCGTTCATTTGTAAGTAAATTACTTCAGTTTTCCTGCATCAAATTAAAAAAAAAAAAAAGCAGCTGAAATGATCAAGTCAGCTTTGCTTACCATTTACAACAACTGGTATATCCTACCTTTTACAAAACACTGAGGAAAAAGCTTTGATAATACACATGCAGATAAATTAAAAATCCATTACAATAAGTTATTCAAACATTTCACAAAAATTTACAGCTGGTAAAATTCACAGCAAGTTAAAATGACTACTTCTGCAGGAACAGACTTCTCAAAAAGAGACTGATACATATGTTGAGCTTCTCCTCACAGTCAGTAGCTCCCATTTACCTTCAGGGAAGCATGGTATTTAATATATATTGAATTTCAAAGATGGTTACTTACGATTAGCTGTTTCAAGCCTACAAATGACTGTTCTACAGAGTTGGCATTTAAAACTTGTCTCTTCAGTGCAGCTTGCTCCCCCAAGAAGCGAAGCATCAAGTCTTTCACTGCATCTCCCTTGGTATTTAGGGAACAGAAAAAGAAGAAACAAGGCACTTTAAAACATTATTCTGCAAAATAAAATTTTGAATCAAGACTTCACAGCATAGTGCTTTCCTCTTGAGAAATGCTTATTTCTGTGTAGATTCAACATAAACGCATATAGATCAACAACATTTAAATTAAAACTTCTGGATTTACTCTACAGAACATGGTTTTTTTTTTTTTTTAAATAGTTCAGGCTTCAGTTCACATAGAAACATCCATGTTTATTTGCTTCTCATGTTATTATCCTTCAAAGATCTTATACAATACAGTAAATTTTACAGACTGTAATAATGGACGTTAATACCGAAAGGTGTAACCTAGTTGTCTGAAGAATAACATCACATGACCACCTAGCTTTAAGTATCCAGAGAAAATAAACTTTGAGAGATCGCAAAACCAAGTAAGCAGTTTCAACTAGTATTCTTAATTTTAAAGAATTAGGTGCAGGAATCGCTTCACAAAATTGGGTTATCTGAGCTTAGCTATTCGAAGACTTGAGACCAGTAGTGACATAGACATTTGAAACGTATTTCAAAAGTTAGTCAAGATTAGCTCTACTTTTTATGACACAAGTGACCAAATCCAGGTTGTATTCCCAGCTTTGCTAGCAATTACCTCAATAATTCTGCACATAGAACCCTCTGTGCCTCAAATTTCCCTTTGAACATTCGTTCAAATATCAGTTTCTGCACCTTTCTTTCTGCCAGCTGACATCTTTGTGGTTCTCTGTACTAGAGAGAAATTAAAGTTTAACACTGAGCAGCTACCCAGAAACTGTGTATGCTGCAAACCATGCCGCTACTGTGTGCACACTCATGGCTACAAATGCAGACCACATGACAGGGCACAGGTGTGAGTCTTTCCTGGGACTGTACACAAGACTGTATATAAGAGAACCCTCTGTGGTTCAGAAAAGCAGGTAACGGAAATTGCCTAAGATTTTTTTCTGATCTTTTGTTTTTATGTGTATTAATCTAGAAAAACAAACATCTGAAAATAATGGAAGTGATCAGCAATATATTAACAAAATAATAATACCTTGTTTTTAAGCAAAAAACAATTTATAGTCCCCATTCAGACAGTAAAGATCTTTCTGTTTCACCATCCTGTCAGTGAATAGCAGATGTTCATGTAAATGGTGAAAGAAACAAGATAAGCTCATAGTGGTCGTTCCCAACCTACAGCATCTAGACTTAATGCTCCACCTGTGGTAGGAGACACACTTTCCTATAATTTTTAAACATCCGTTAATAGATATGCATCCCATGACATTGGTCTGGCTCATCTCTGAGTTGTTCTGGGTAATGAATTCTACTACTTAAAAACAGCTCCATGGGCTGCAGAACAGTAACTCTTTTGTTATGCTTATTCCTCAACAGTTCCTTTATCATAAATACCAGCAAATCATAATCCTCTATTTATCTTGTTTTATTAATTTTAGATCATTATTGCTCTTTGTAAGCCAAAAAGTACTCTTTCACTGACAAGAGAGAACCTCTCCATTCTCCCTCTGCAATTTATTTTAATTCCATTGTATCTTTTCATATCTGCAGTAACTAGAATGACATGCAATATTTACAAATGGTAAAGCAAAAAGTGATGATGTGAAAACATAAGCATACAAGAGTATTTGCGAAAAACCCTCTGAAGGAACGTGAAAACATCCACTGGAACTGCTGTCAAGTCAGCAGGAAGATAGTCACAAAGCATTCTGCATGAAACTCAAAAAAAAGGTGAGCCATGTAAAAATCAGTAAAGCTTAGGGATGACAAAGATAACTGATACTAAATGTTTGCTTTTCCCCCATGAACAGTGATAGGAAATACATGTGTGTTTTCAGTCTAGTTTCCTGAGGAATGAGACTGCAACTACTGTTCACTACATGGTTATTTTTTGCCTCTAACACTGTCACTTATTCTGTAAAAACTCAGTATTTCCATCCTTGGGAGAGGAATCTGAAGGATTAAGGTAAGACAGTGTATAAAATGACACAGATTTTTTAATGTCTCCTGATAGTACCTTGGACAGAGAAATACTACAAATAAATGTAATGAAACAAAGGACATAATGACAGCAGATAGTAATTGATGAAGAAAGGCATAAAAGCACAAAGAACAGCACTCCAACTCGTTCCCACATAATCTGTACCACATGCAATTCAACATAATAAAAAAAGAAGTTTCTTGAATGATCAGCAAAAATTAGCACACAACTTGAGAACACTTATTATCTTTCTTAGCGTGATTTGTCCACATAACTTTTAAAAACACACTTGTAATAAGAACAAACACTGAGTGCAAAGGGAGAAAAAAAGTATGGAGCTCTTCAACACGCCACACAAAATTTCAGTCCTTCCCTAATGCACCCTTAGAGCTCACTCTAAACTCACTTGCCAGCTGTCAACTGCAGAGTCTAGTTTAACATCTTGCATTTAAATTTTGCATTAGCAACATATTCATACCGAAGCTTTAATGAGTATTGTTTGAGCTGATTTAACACTTAAAACGTCTCCTCGAATGTTTCAGCTGACATTTAAAACACTCTATGGTTACAGCTTCAGTTAAATACATAATTTGCTGTACTAGAAGCGTATGGAACAATTATGTCAAACTAAGGGATGTCAAGTAAGTCACAGCACATGCTCAGATCACTGAACAGCAGTAACTGGAATTAAGGAAAGTTGCATAAACGTAAAGCACTTTGAAACTTCTTCCTGCTGTTATGCCTATGTGACTGCTTACAAATTATAATCTAGGAAGCCAGCAGCAGGAATGCCCTTTAAATCCATTCATGATTTTACATCAAGTCTTACTTTGAGGCACATGACATGGGTATTGTGAAAACATCCTTTCAATTATGTATTAGATGGCAGATCTGCATATATGCACACATCCAGATTAAGGGCAAAAGGCCTTTAATCCTTTACTGGCTGAGAAAAGTGAAAACTATTGTATAAAAGGAGGACTGCAATGAGGATATCCTCATCCATAGGCCTTACTGACCATCCCATGAGCTGTCAGGAGATGAATACTCTTGAATTACTCAACAAGAACCAGGGGATTTTTTTTTTTTAAATGCAAGAGGGAATCTTTCTTTATTTTTTAAAGAATGGAAAAGAAGTAGCTGCCTATTACAGTGTTTCCTTTCATGCTATTATTGAGCTCTGCAATGACAAACGCTTTCAGATAAAGCTAATGACAGAATTAGCAGCAGTATGTATAGGCCTAGAACTGGTATCACCTCTTGCTTGTGACACAAACCTATGATTTGTCAGATAACTTAGATTGCCAATGTGGACCTGAGTCACTCCAGAAACATTTCTGGTAACTCCTGCAGATTGGGAATGTATTGCAGACTTTTCTCTGCTAGTATGTCACTGCTGGCTGGTAAGATTTGTTATGCTACAATTAAGGATTATAGTGTCCAAACCTCAACACTGTTTCTGTAGACAAGTATTTTATTATGCAGAGACACAGATATGAAAGAGCAGGATTAGCATACTGAAAAAAATCCAAAAAACCAGACAAACCACTGCAATACTTAGACTTGGCTAAACAGCCAGGATAAAACTGCTTTATGAAAAATATTGAACAGACACCAGTGAACTTTCCTCAAATTCCGAAAGAACGTGTTATGCCTTCTCACCAGTTGGGAACTCTCACAGAAAAGAAAGGAATGAGTTTCTACTACTATCTTTTTTCCTTCATGATCTCATCTGAAGTTTTCCCTTTAATTTTGGGTTATCCCTTCCCAGCAGCTTGCTGCAGCACTCAATCTTTCTTACAGGTTGTATCTTTCTGCTGCTTAGGGAAAACATAAATGATGCTATTTCAGTCAGCCTTATTAAGAAGCAGTTACATTACATTTTCTAATATGGATTGAAGCAACGTAATAACCATCAGCAAAACCATGAAGCACTAGTATACAATACTTGTAAAATATATCATGTACTAAGATACAGTAAGACTCTTACCTGGATATTATCAAATTTTAATCCAGGCATGGTGAGATTCTCTTTATCTATGAACACGGTGCTGTACTGTTGTGTGGCAACTGAAATTAGAACATTTCTGGTTTCCTCACTAGGAAGCCAAGCATCATTTCTTCTATCTAGTTCACTCATATTTAAGGCCGTTGCAAATGGATCATCATTCCCAGCAAAAACAGCTTGTATTTGTGAGAACGGCTTGGGGGATTGTGATCCATCTAGGGATGACGGAGGGCCACCTGTTTCAGGTCTCCCAATTCGTACAGAGAAGGAAGGGTTAGATGAGTTAGATGAAGTCCCATCTCCATCATTAGAAAGAGAAGACATTTGTTCTGGAACTGAAGAGCTTGCATTGGGATTACTAACGGAAATAAAATTGGATGTGGTAAATGAATCAAAAAAATCAGATGCTAAAGTATTAGTGTTAATGGTGTCACCAAAGAATTTGCTTAGACTAGGACTTGGTTGAACCACCTGTGGATTAGACTTTACCGGCGTCTCAACTATGTTACTAAAACTAGGAGATTTTACCATCTGAGGCTCAAAACCATCTGGCAGAAACAATTGTGGCTGGTTATTAACATTGTTTGCTTGGCTGAAGATAGTACACACAGGAATAGGCTCAGCCTCAGATGCTTTGCTAGTACTGGGTGATGATGTCTGGTCATCAGGTTTACTTTCATCTGTATTACTTGGTTTTGTTTCACCAGGAACACTGCTTCCAAACTTTGGTTCCTCCTTCACTGTTTCCTGAATGGATTCTTCCATTAAAGAAGCCTGATCATCTGTTCCAATCTCAGAAATGTCTTTGGGCGTTTCCTCATGTTCAGTTTCACTCTCATTATTTAAAACCTCTTCTTTAACAACTTCTGCAGGTGTTTTTTCATTATCTTTCACTTCCATTTGTTCTACAATCTCCTGGAGACAACCAAGCTCACCTGTGTCATCTTCGCTGTTGTTTGGAGAATCTGAAATAATGACACTCTCCATCATTTGTTCATTAAGTTTATCTACAAAATTACTTGAATCTTCTGATACAGTTTCACTCCCTTCAGACACTAATTCATCTCCACCAAGATCAATGGTTTCCTCATGAAAGAGAATTTCTTCCCGAGACTTCTGATGAACGACTTCACCGTCACCTTCATCTGTGGTGGTCTTTGCATCCTTGGCATCACTTGTGTTATTCTCCATGGTACCTGATGACGGAAAAATCCCCATCAAACAAGTATTAGTTTTACTACTCAGGTGCCACCCTGAAGCTCCTAAGTATCATGCAAACACAGAATTTCTTGCTTTTATAATATAACAATTTCATTATCTGACATCTTTCATTTAAGATCCAGGACATGTTAATTCTGCAAAAGTTTTCAGCATCATCCTTCCTGCAGAAACAGTGTTACTGACAAGCAAACGTCTGCCTCTAATCACAGACACAAAGGTATTTCTGCTCCAAAAAAGAGCCCGACCCCCCGTTTCAGAAACAGATAGGGCAGCTGCTGCGCTATCCCCTGCGCAGGCTGCCGGCTCCGCGCTAGAGGGACCAGACCAGGGCCAGGGGCCGGTAACCGCGCAGGATACAGAGCAGCCTCAAACACCGCCCGCCCCGTACAGCGGCCCCCTATCCCACACTCCCGTGAGGCACCCCACGCTCAGCTACTCCCGCGGTCCTCACCAGACTGCAACCCCACCAGGCCCCGGCCCTGACGGAAGGCAGCAACGCGAGCAAACGCCCCTCTCGCCCTCGCTCACCTCGACGCCTCAGCCGTGACGCGCGCGCTCCTCCCCTGCGCCTGCGCCGCGAGACGAGAGTAGGAGCTAGCGCGCAGGCGCGAGCGCAGATGCCGGAAGCTGGGAGCGACGGGCAGCGCTGAGGGACAGAAAGGGCGGCGGGGCCGAGTGCTGTGAGGGCTTGCGATGGAGGACGACGCGCCGGTGATTTATGGGCTGGAATTCCAGGTATGTGTGTGTTTGGGAGTCTGTCTGACTCGGGGCCAGGGGCTACGGGACTCTCCCTGGGAGCCTGGTGGCCCCTGGTGTTCTCTCGGGTCCTGAGCCGGTATCGCAGTACCTCTGGATTTCAATGGTTCTTGGCGCTTGCCCGTCACCTTGGAGTTTTTAGAGGAGTGTGAGCAGGGCCTGGCCCTAGCCCCAAAGCTTCCTGTCCGCAGAGCAGGCGCATTGGTGCGGGAACAGGGATGGGGTTGGGGTCGTTTCTCGTCTGGCTGCGCATGGCTTGGCTAGTGAGGACCACGATGTGTCCTTAGGCCTGGGCTCATCTCTGGAGAAGTTTCCTCCTGGCTTTAGGTCAGGAAAATATTGGCGATCACAAATATGGTCGTGTATCTATTTCTTCCTTTTATGAAATAATAATAATAATAAATGAATTTTTATGAGGCGGGGGCATGAAAGTTTTTGATAAACTGCCGATTTCACTGTTTGTGAAATCTGTGAGTTCTATGCCTGTATATTTGTCCCATGGCATAATAGATGGATTAGATCGCTATGGACTCACAGAGTGGTGGGAGTTGGAAGTGACCCCTGGAGATCATCTACTCCAACTCCTTGTTAAAGCAGAGTTTCCTAGAGCAGATCACATGAACATGTCCAGGTGGATTTTTGAATGTCTTTAGAGCAGAGACTCCACATCCTCTCTTGTGTAGCTTGTTCCAGTGATCGCAGTAATCAGGTTTTTCATTATGTTTAAATTAAACCTTCAGTGTTCCAATCTTGAGATCCTGAATGTCTTCTCCAACCTGGGTGATTCCATGACTCTGAAATCTGTCCTTGATAATCATGTTTAGGGCTGCAAGGAAATGGGATGCTAACTTGGGAACTTAACTGATCAGGTTCACAGAGGAAGAGAGGACTTGCGTTTATTTAAGTTTTTATAAGTTCTGGGAAAATAAACAACTGGTAACTAAGTAGTGAAAGGGACTTAATTTACTCTTTCCCGTAACATGAGTTATATTCAGCTGTTACCTGTTCTCTTTGGCAACATCAGGTAGCAGTTGTAGGAGGTGCTGTGTTTTTGCCTTGTGGAAGATAATATAGGAAGGTTCTGTGGAACAGGTTTATGAGTCCTGACTAGGTTTTGTGCTCTGTGTCTACACCAACATAACTTCTCAGTGAAGTATGTATTTGTTTTGTGTCCCTCTTGTATGTGAGCTAGTGTGTGATAGTCACCTGTCTCAAGTGTAATAGTACGCTCTAATGTTTTCATTGGCTAGAAATGGCTGTAACTCACACTTCAAAATTAGAAATAGAATATATAAACTGTACCTAAAAATACTAATAGCTTTTTAGTAGATCATATATAGTGTCTTCAGAAAGTTTGGAAAGCTAGTCTGTGTGTTACCTGGAACTTCCACACCCCCACCACCACCCAAAATTGTGCACCTCCTATGGATGTCTTGCAAGCATTGTGGAAGACAATGGGGCTATCTGGTAGGAGGAAAAAGCAAAAAGGCTAAGAAAATGGCTGTAATCAAAGGGAATTGCAGTTAATATAGATAATTTTAGAGAAAGTAGGGGAAAAAAGATAATTCATGTCTAAGTTATGAAAAGAGCTTAGTGATGTTCTAGTTTGCATTATCTGCCAGTGTGGCCCTTTAAAACAAGTGGCATCTCTGTGCTTTCTGAAAAAGGCTCTGCTGGAGAGGCTCAAATTTAAAACTGGTCTGGTTTTTTCCAACTTGTGTCTTTAGGTCTGGTAAGGAGACCTTATAAGGTCTTTTTAAACCTGGTTTTTTTCTGTACTGCTAGACGGTGATGGCTAGCTGCATCATTACAAGTACTGCTTCTTTCCAGCATGTGTCAGAAGTGCTGTGACTGAAGGCATGTATTCTGAGGGGTTTTTCAGCCTGATTCAAAGAATGTTGTGGTTATCCAAACCTGAAATTTAGACATTATGAAGTATTTAAAAAAGTGGGAGGTATCATATTCTTGTTATGAATAGAAATGGTGTGTTACAAAACCATGACATCTAGCAGCTACATGAGGGACTGCGGACTGAGAGTTTCCCAGCAGTCAGTGGGAGCCTGTCTTTGGCCACTAACAGAGAAAATGTGCTTGTGCAGATTTGCCTTTGATCTGATTGAATGCGGTCAGGTTTATAAGAATAGTCTGTGACTATATAAACATTGTACAAACAGAAATTTTCTGTGAGTTTTAGGTCATGTGATTCTTCTTGTGACTTTTTTTTAAAGAGAACATCATGCCATCATTTTTAAAGAGAACATCATCTCATCATCCAACTATAGTTGAATTGAGAATATTACAGAGTGGGTGGTGAATGAAAATGCTGCTTGAGTTGTGAACTTACTGTTGTGATTGTGACAATAGATAATGAGTGTCAGGCAACACCATAGTTGCAGAACATTTTGAATACTGAAAGCTGGTTGTCCTAAAAGGAACCGTGGTAGCATTCACCAATATTCTAAATTAGGAAAACTTGGCAAATGAGATCCCAGGGGTATCATCTGTGTTTTGCTCATTTAAAAACACGCAAAAGCTAGCCAGCATCATGGTGGGATTAACGTTGCTTGTGCTGGAGTTTGATAGCTAAGGTGTATTTGTTTGGCACATGTAGTGAATTCTGGGGATACCACGGTACCAAGCTGAATTTCCATGTGCTGGTTACTCTATTGGATGTCATGTGTCTAAAGGACATGGTGAGCAGGAGGGAAGGACAGTATAAAGCTATGCTACACAGGGACAGCTTGAAGCTGCACCCTTGCATGGGCTCTGGCTGAAGCAAGCTGAAAACAGGTGTTACTAATGCTTTGTCAGAGTTTGCATACCGCATTGTGTTCCTGTAAGCAGTCTTGAATAAGCAGTATTTGGTCCACATTGTTTTGTCAGTTAGAGGATTTTATCAATTTGGACAAAGACTATTGTTTTTTAAGAGTTTATTTCCTGATTGTAAGAATGAGGAGAAGATTTCTGTAAAGCCAACTTTGACTTCTTAGAATATGACTCTAATTCTAAGCAGTGTGAAACATAATATGAAGTAGATTAGTCACAAGTCTTGTACAGTGTTTGTATGTATGTGTATCAGTAAGTATATAGAGAGCTCAATTGACTTGCTTTTAGAAGAAGGTGAGAGTAGAAGGAGAGGGGAAAAGGGACTTTTAGAAAGATGCGCATCACCTCTGTGGTGCCCAGGGAAACCTGTGGTGCCTTTCAGGCTCAGCTGTGTTCCCAGTATGGGAGTGGAGCAGGTGTGAAGCACATAACTGCTGTTGGCAGTGGTGCTCTTTCTTGCAAGAGCTTTTGTGGTATCTTGTTGGATGAGAGACAATGGTCTAAACAGAATGTAGATATTAATTTTTGATAAAGCTTCAGAGATTTCTTTGGCAGGTCAAGAAACTGCATAATAACATGTTTAGTGAAATCCCTTTTTTTTTTATCTCAGTCCTCTTTCCTCTTTTCTAAGATTTGCCTGTTTCATGAGTGCAAATCCTATGGATTTCAGCCTTGGCTGAATGTTTCTCGCTGTTCTCCAATCTGCCTCTTTCTTCAGGACCATAATTGAGGACAGAATTTCAATTGAGAGAGCTTCTCATGGAACTTCAGCCTAACAAAATCATTAGGTTTAAAGTTTTACTAGAAAAAAAAATATTAGGTAACTCTTAACTTTCACCCTAAAGATCTTCATAATGCATGAAATGGACCAGGTGGAAACTTTCTTTTGGGACTTTTGAGCAATTAGCAGGGTCTTGCTGATATTATGTACTGAGTAATGACAGTATGAAGATGCAGTTGCATCACCAGTGAAGGAATTATAAAAAGATCGTCCACAATACATGAATTGGAGTTCTAAGAATGATTGTGGTAGGGCAAGGCTTTGTGTGAGGGTTCTGCTGAATTACTATGAGGGTTTACAGAACCTGTCAATCTTTGGAATAGGGGCAGTTTACTAAATATGGCAGTGGTGGGAATTCTTGTACTGTGAAAGACTTGGAGAAAGCAGCTGTCTTGAGAGCACTGAAGGTCAGCTGAGCATGTGCGCTGCCAGCTTCTTCGCTGATAGTCACTGCAGTCCATGATAGGGGGTCTCCTACTGTGATGGGAGAAACAAGGCTGTCCCACCTCAGTAAAAATCCAAGTCTGCCTGCGTGAGTGTTGAAGTCATGCCCAAATGCAAAAATAATATTAATGACGTTATCAGCCTTGGGCTTCTCTAGAGGGGTGGGTAACTTTTATATTTGCCTTCCGAATAAGGCATTAGTGAAGATACTCCTACTGGTCAGGAATGCCTTTGGAGCATGGTGATGCTGTTTCCTGCAGCAGTTACTCATCATCTGTTGTCACCCACAGGGGACTTTTCTTTCCACTGAAAATGAACGAATGAATTGATAATTAGTGCTACAGACAAAGAAACACAACGTTTTAATGACTGTGTGCTACATCTAATTCAGTGGAATAAATGAGAACTGAGGCAGCTGCAGACTATTATGCAGAATAAATACACAGACTTGGACAAGCCTCTAAGGAGAGGTGGTTTGTTCAGATTCCTTGGCAGATTTGTATGGCATTGAGTTCAGAGGCAGGAATTCCTTTGTGTTAGCTGAGTGGAATTTTGACTGCATGTATAAACTGACTTCTAGACTGTTGAACTATCTGGTTAGAGTGCCAATAGCTCTCTATCACATACATATGTTGTTGCACTGTTTAAATGTATCAGATGTGGCTTTGCTTTGACTTTTGTCAAAGGACAACTTGTTTTCTTACTGTTTGCACCTTTCTGATATGTGTTCTGTACATTTGCTATGCGTCACAGCAATTTTCTTGATGAAGAATACTTTCTTAGGTGATGAACTTGTGGGGGCTACGTGCAGTATAGTATTCTGTGGATGCTGAATATTTCAGGAAAGAATAAGCTCTATTGTTTTACATTAATGAAAAAGCATTACGGTATTGTGTTTATTTCCTGTCTAGTAGCTGCAGTCATGAGGCAGCGTGCTTCTGTGAGGTTATTTGCCACCTGCTCTGGCAGGTTACAGTACCAGATAACAAACTTTAAGGCACTCTTCTTGATCTTGACAGCACTCCAAATTCAGTTACGTTGTTCATCACAAGTTTATTCAGTGCCATCATAGAATCATTAGGGATTGGAAGGGACCTCAAGATCATCTAGTCCAATCCCGTAGGAACATATCCAGGCAGTTTTTAAACGTCTCCAGAGAAGGAGACTCCACAACCCCCTGGGCAGCCTGTTCCAATGCTCCGTCACCCTCACTGTGAAGAAGTTATTACTGTGAAGGTAGATTTAGACTGGATGTGAGGAAGAAGTTCTTCACTGTGACAGTGGTGAGAGCCTGGAATGGGTTGCCCAGGGAGGTGGTTGAGGCCCCATCCCTGGAGGTGTT
>JAOXOE010029466.1:0-14409 GCA_028565055.1 Phoeniculus purpureus
AACAAGTCCAGCAGGGCACCGCCCCTGGTGGGCTCACTTACCAGCTGAGTCAGGAAGTTATCTTCCACACACTCCAGAAACCTCCTGGACTGTTTCCTGTCTGCTGTGTTTCATTTCCAGCAGATGTCTGGTAAGTTGAGGTCACCCACAAGAACAAGGTGTTTCGATGTTGCAGCTTCTGCCAGTTATCTATAGAGTAATTAATCAGTCTCTTCATCCTGGTTGGGTGGTCTGTAGCAGAATCCCAGCAGGACATCTACCTCATTGGCTCTCCTCAAGCTAACCCGTAAACATTCAACTGACCCATCACACTTATTAACTTCTATACATTCTCTAACACAGTAAGCCACCCTGCCACCCTTTCTATCCTGCCTGTTCCTCTCATAGAGCTTATACCCATCCATTGCAGCACTCCACTCATGGTAATGATTTTTTTCCGTACACTACCATTAGTCATGAATAGACATACAATTATGTGTTGCCTATCTTCTTTATAAAATATATTTACTGTTCTTTAAAGCTTTGCAAGGTGTCTGAAAAGTGCTCGACTGTGGTAGGTTAGGAAAATAGATTCCGGATATCACCTTTCCTTTCCACTTATTTTCTCAAAATAATAGGTCTTACATTTTAAACTCTAAAGAAGTCAGAAAGAAACCCCTCACTATCATTTGGCTCGGGGAAGCTGAGCAATTAAGAGCTATCAGCTAGGTTATTGTTTCCTTAATGTGAGCTATATATAGACAAAAGGCCCTCCACTTACTGCAAGAGCCATGAGTGCTCCAGGGCTGAAACCTAAGACTAGAGGGGGTGAATTTTGGAAGAGGGTTTGTGCTTTGTTCAGAGCGGGGTGCTAAGGGCATTTCCCTGGTGCCCTGCACCCTGATAAAAGACAGCTTGGGAGTGAGCCTACCCCCTTATCTCTTTTTTACTTGTGCCTTTTCTTCTCCGGGAGTTGCCGAGGGAGCAACTCCATCTCCCCCCTCACCCCTCCTCCTCCTGGTAGGTTGGGGTGCAGCAGCGCTGCGTCCCCAAACCCCTCCCCTGGCCGGGCTGAGACACTTGCACCGACGGGACGGCAGTGAAAGCGTAGTTACGGTGGCAGCATGCTTCACCTCACTGCTGCTGTGCCCTGCCAAACTGAGCTGTGCTGAGCAGAGGCATGCAGCACGGTGTCGTGCCAATGGAAAGCCCTTCGCACCTGTGCCGTGAGAAAAACACTGATGCTGATTCCTCCCTGCATCAAGCACACAAGCTCAGAGATGTCGAACGGTGAGATAATGTTAAAGAGGGAGAGCTCAAAGCCCAGAGGAGGAGGAAGGTCCCTACTGGTTGCAGCCATGTGGCCGCTGGCATTGCACGTGGCTGGACATGCAGCTGTTGCTGCATAACTGTTTGAACAGTGGGAGGAGAAACTGTCAGTTTGCTTCTGAGAAAATTAGGGATGTAAAATTGAGTAAGCAGGAGAACTGAGCTTAAGAGACTTCTAACTCTTAAATCTTTGGCATGTTTCTTGGTAAAAATGGGAGAACTGAGGTGGCAAGTGGTGGCCTTTGCCCCTGTGCCATTAAGTATGTGCTTATGTGCGTGTCCCCAGCCCCAGGGACCCCGGTGGGAAGACAAGGACTGCTTACATAATTCTTTGCTCATTTTTCTCAGAAATGTATGTAATGGCATTATGACAGGGATTTCTGGTTTGAGTGTTTTAACTTTCTTGGGCTCTTTCTTCTTTCTGTACATAGTTATAGATTTAATAAACCCCTTTTGTTTTCTCTAAGCTGCTCCATTGCCTGGTAAATTTTATCTGAGACCTCACCTCAAGGCCTGCCTGCCCTTCTTTCTGTTTGGTATGAACCTGTGACATTGGCTCAGGGAACAGGCAATGTTACCTTTAAGTTAAAAGTGCTATTACCTTTAACTTAATTCTTCTGAGCTCTGGGACTGTTTGAAAGTGCTAATCAGCTGGCACTTCTGGTTGCATACTCTTCTGCTTTTGTAGTCTGTCCTCCGTGAGAGCTAAACTTTAATGGAAAAGACTGAATATATTAAAAAGCAGGCTTTAGTAATCAAAACTTCAGCTTATCTTCTTGGAATTCAATGAAGTGAGAGCTGAGCCTCTAGTTTCAGAATGACGTGTAGATCCCTATTAAAACAGTGAACTTCTACTGAAAAGAAGTTTCAGAGCCTTACACAATCTAACCATTCCTGTTTTAATGTGTAGTAGTTTTCATGTGTAGTTCCTCATGATTGTGCACATCAACCAAAACTTTAACAAATTGTCAGTTTTTGCCTACTCCTTACATTTTTTGAAACTAAAGGATGCATGGTATCTCAATCTCTGAAGCTGCCTGATTTGCTCCTTATCATGTTGGACAGTTTTGATAAGAAACCATCATAAAGTTGATTTCTGACTATAGTGAGCTGGACTTGAATTTGCTTGAAAGAAGATGTATTTTAAAAGTAGAGTCCTCCATTCAAAGGACCTCATAAAAGTTACTCCCTCCAAATCAGGATCTCTGATGTTATCTCACTGAAGCTTTCTAGGGAGTTTCTCTTTAAAAGTTATTATGAATCAAAATTCTTTCTTTGCAGGCGTCCAAGCCAAAAAGTGACAAGAAAATACCTAGCAGAGGAAACATTTTATGAAATAGCTCCACTTGCATCCAGAATGTATTGACTCATAAGACCAGAGTTTAGTCAAAGTTTGAGTTTCTGAGGTTTCACTACAGAAATACTGCAAAAATTATTAAAAAAAAAAAAGCTTTTATTTAAATGAGTCAGCCTGCCATAATTTAAAGTATGCTTTTATTTTTAATGAACCAGGATTACTGTGAGGGACAGACCTTAGGCAGTGAAAGAAGTCTATTCCTTTTCTGTTAGGTAGCACTATTTGATGGAAAGGACCACAAAAATAAATGGCAGTTTTCTACCAGTGTCAAGAAATTTAACTGTCTTTGCTACTGACCTAGAAAAAAGCTTCCAGAGTTGCAGACCATACAGAAATAAAAGAAAATTTGACCTTTGCCACAAGGCAGGACTTGGAACACTCAGAACTCACCTAATGAATTACTGCACAGTTAGAATCTTCTCCCAGTCTTAGGAAATTCAAATAATCTATATAAAGATTCAGTCTACTTTGTATTAATTTATTGTATTTGACACAAAGTTAATAATTAATTTATTTAACTGAACTAAAAGACTATGTATCCCTTTATCTCTTTGCTGTGTGATGGCATCAACAAGAAATTGTCAAAATAAATACAGACAAGCTCAAATGTGTGAGTTTTCTTTTGTAGTTTTTTTAAAAAAGTATTGTGCTGGAAAGTAAATGATGCACACAAAGGTTGGTCATTTCTGTTACACCCTTCTCTGCCCTCTTAGCAATAAATAGGTGATTATTTTGGAGTCTTAGGATCCTTGTGACTAAAGAATGATCAGAAACACATGCTTGGGTTTAATTTAGAATTGCAGAGTCAAGTGATGTATTCTAATTTTTTCTCTTCATTTAATCGACACAGGGCAGAGAAAAGTGAAAAATGGATGTATGTAGCAAGTCCTAAATACATTGCTTTGTTGCTGACCATTTCAGATTCATTTCTCTTTTTTCAAAATGCACATTCCTGTCTAAAGCAGAGCTGTGTTGTGATGGTAATGAGTTCATCCAAGTTTTTATGGTGTTCTGCCAACCCACAGAAGTCTATATTCCTACTGGAATTTTAACTTAAAACCACTACCTGTCTGCCTGAGATTTTAAAACATGACAGATAAAAGATTGCGGAGTCTAATCAGTTTTCTAATTAAATAGTGAATGCCTTAATTAAAAAATGCTTTCTGATGGTCTGGTTCACTTCTGCTCTCAAATGTAAGAAAATGGATGCAAGAGAACTCTCAGAAGAGCTACCTATTTTAACTACAGTTAAATACTTACTGTTGTAGTGATAAAAACATGAATTAGACAACAGGGTATAAGTTATTACCTTGTAAAACATTTGTATTTTTAGAAGGGACCCAGAAACAAAAGAGAAAGCCTTCTGACAGGTAGCCTCTTCAGTCCTGATGGTTTACTAAAGACAGAAACATATTATTAAATGGCTTCAAGTGAACGCTCAAAAAGATGGGAAATGTGTAGAGGATACCTATTACAGATATAAGAAATAAATATAACAAGGCAGCTTTCCTATATGGAAAGCAAGTGCAGATCATGGTATAAAAATCTCCCTAGCCCATTACTTTCTTAAAAGTCTCGTGCCTTGCTATTCTTTTCCATGTTACTTAAATGGTTATCATCAATAATTTGGCAAGCAGCAGAAATGTAGACTCTACCAAAATCCTTTCAATAGATTTTTTTATTGTATATCATTTTAATAACAAATACTTGTTCCTAAAATATGGTGGGTTCAAACCACAATTAAACAGAAAGAAGAGCAGCCAGATCTTGAGAGGAGCCTCAGATAGAATTTACCAGGGAATGGACCAGCTTAGGAGAAACAAAAGGGATTTATTAAACCTAGAACCAAATACAGAAAGAAGAAAAAGCTCAAGCAAGTTAAAACACACAAACAAGAAACTCTGCCATCACATATACTGGGAAAAAAACAGTGGGAGACTGCTTCTGCATCAACCTTTGGTTTTTGCATTAGAAACCTGGGAAAAGGCATGTATTTCAAGCACAGAGGGGTACCACCACTCTCTTCTTTTCTCCTAGAAACTTGTTAGGTCTCCCCCATGAGTTGCATGACAGTCTATCGATGCCAGGCCTTTGGCCATTCTAGACTAGTGAATTCTTCATCATAGCCTGTCTAGCCAAATGCTGGTCAGACAGGACTGATTCCTCAGGTCTGTACTGCATCCTTGATTCAGAAACATGCACCCCAATACCCAATCTCTCTTCTTGCCAAAGGTTTAAGGATTCTCAAGTCCTTCTGCTTTTTTTGGAACAGCAGTTCATCTAAGCATAAAGGAATTCTTGCATGCCCCTCCTAAGTCGTCTTCAGATTACTCAAGCATCCCCAGTTTTCTCAGCAGCAAAATGTCAAATAGTTTCTCTTCCTGCTGTTCAGTGGCTCAAAATGGTGGTGGCCACATGCCTGGCCACATGGCGAGCACACAATGGCAGTGACTCCATGGCTGAGTGTCACGATTTAGCACCAGGATGGCCAAAATAATGTTCTGCCTAACTGTACAGAAAGGGTCTCTTCCCTACCATGGGAGGCAAAGAATAAAATTAAACACAATTGTGGGAACCAGAACTAAAATATTAAAACTTTATTAAGTGAAATGAGTAAGTGAAACAAAAGATGAGAAAGGAAAGGGAAAAGGACAGTGTCTTACTTCACCCTCTCAAGCTGGCAAACTGAGTTCCTATGGGTTTTCCCCAACACTACTCCCCAGTCTCCTGCCCTCTTAGCATTCTGACACAACCACCTACTAAAGAGCTGTGGACACGGGGGTAGAGGGGGAGAGGAGTGTACGTGTAACTAACTGATTGAGACCGAGTGTTGCTCACTTCTCCTTTTAAGAGAAGTATTCCCTGCACAGACTGACCAAGAAGGAAAAAGGGGAAGGGAAAAGAGAAGGGAAAATCTGCGGTGGCAATGTGTGCAGCCAGATCTATCCAAAACAAACCTCTGAAGGGGCAGAAGGGGAGAATGTGTTCAGAAGAGGCGAGTAGAAAGACCTTGCCCTCTGAAATCCCCAGTAACAAACCCCATTGTCTCACCTTTGCCTGCCCCGGGCTAGGGCCACTGCCCAGGGGTCAACAGGAGAATTCCCTTAAATCTAAATTCATCTTTTCTTCGTGAAAGCACAAATCCAAACAAATGAAAATTTGGGCAACTTTCAAAATGTAGCACTAATAGAAAGTAGTTTTGAAGAGAAACAGTTGTTAAAATACCTTTCATTTTACACCTTAAAAAAATAACAGTTGCTAAAATACCTTTTTTACACCTTAAAATACACCTTTTTTTTTTCAAGTGGGTAGGTGGAAAGAACTGAAGAGCTGACTCTGTAAATTCAGTTGCAGAATATAACTGTCTGGCAAAATAATCACAATAACTTTCAGTTAATAAAGAATTACCATCAATCGGAGTATAAAAAACCAGATACTAATAGTATTTTTTTAGTTGATTGGTAGTAATTTTTAGTTGATTCATATGGTGAAGGTCTATGTGTACCTAAAGCACCAGTTCTTAGAAAAATAATTGATATTTTTCTCCTTATATAGCTTGGGTTAAAGGGAGTGCTGCTCAAGTATAAAGTTTTGTCTTGCCACACTCCTTCACTAGGGCTAAGAACGTAAAATACAATTTCAGAACAAAACACAGGTCGTCCTCTTTTCCCATAAGTTTGTTACACAGAATTTATCCAGTGTAGCAATAAAATACACCATTAATTACATTGTATATGTACATTTATTGTCCTATTTGTGATCCATTGGGAATTCTAATATGAGGTTGAGGTGGATCAATTTTCAACATGGGTAACAGGTTACAGTGTCTCTTAGTATCTCAACAGACCAAATTTATAAATTCAAATCTGTTTTTCTAAAACCAAATTTGATTTATCTAGGTCTAATTCATGCTGTCCTGCTTCCAAAACGGATTATTTATTGCTCTTTATCAACTTATTAGTATGTTGAGTTGACCTACAATGAGCAAATACTGTCAGGAATTTATTCAAATAGGTTTGATTTGTCCAATAAATTTCAGCAGTGCTTCCAGTTAGCTGCAATATTGGAAAATATACTAGCTGTAAGCAGTAGCTGCAAAGATGGATGAGCGTATTGCTTTTGCTGAAAGAGGGCTTTAGGGTCATCGAGTCCAACTGTAAACTTGTACATCTTTATTCTAGATATTGCCTGCAGAACCCCTGTTGTGTACAGCAGGATTTGTCTAGGACCATTACATCCTCCTGATTTTTCTTCATGTCTTGAGTGTTATGCGTGTTCTCTTTCTACAAGTTCTGAAACCAGAAGCCTGTTTATATATTTTCTATTTGTTGCTCCTTCTAATCTGAAATATTGTTTTCACTTTCTTTCTTACTATGCAGTTCTTCACTTGGTGTGTCTCCCGGCCCACTCCACACACTCTCACCAAGTGCTTCTCTAACCACTTTGCCTTCATTGCCTGTATTTTCCCGTCTTGGCTTCCTTCAGCATATTGCTATCTCCATCTATCTCTTTATATAGATAAATATAGATACATGTATACATGTTCTTCGTTTCTCCATCTGGGATGCTTCTCTGCCATTTCAAAGGTTTGTCCTGAAAGCATCAAACACTGCCCCATCACAGAGATGTGGAAAGTTCTGGTCATGAAGGAAGGGCATCAAGGCGATTTTTCTGGTACTGATGAGAGTCTTGAGGCTGCACATTCACTAAGATATTGCTAATATCGAGTGCCATACTTAGAGAAGGTGGGAGAAACTTCTCCTAACCATGGACAGTTACTCTTATAATTGACTATATAAAGCTTTCTTGCCACTTTCAGGGTATTCTTCACCTGAATTATTCCAAGTGTCCTTAGAATGGAATGAATCATGTTCCAAAATTCCCAATATCTTTGTTAACTGCAAAGGGAATTTAAATTATTATCAGTGAATCAAATATCAACATTTGATCGGATGAGTTGTGCTCACTGTTTTTGTAGAGACTTAGCTGCGAAGAAGACGACTGTATGGAGTGGCATAAGCAATTTGATAGTTCATAGAGGGTATTGAGCACTACTTTAGTATTGCAGACTGTTGCACAAATGGAGAGAGAAAACAACATAGGGCAAGACTGTGATAATGAGTTTCCTAATAAGGAATTCTAAGTCTTGTGTTTTACCAAGAACTGTTGTAAATATTTTAGGGAGTTAAAATTAGTCAGAAGAGTTTACTGTTTTCTCAGCTTCCTGTATTACTTTGCAATAGCACATGTTTCTAAAGTGTCTTGAGCTGACAGGGTTTGCTTTTCACTTTTTTGTTTTCCTATCTGAAGAGAACTAATTCCTTGAGTGTATCTGACGTCTCTAGGTTAGGTTGGGAAGAAAATGTATCTGAAAAGTGCCCAACTAACTTTGAAGCTGTTTTGTTGATGTTCATAAGGTTTTAACTTGTCTATTAGAAAACATGGTGATGACAGTTGACATACACTTTGGTGAAATTCTTGAATCTCTTCAATCTCTTCTTGATCTGTTCAATTCCTTTAATTCAACAAGAATATGAGGAGTCAGTTTGTTCTAAGTCTAAAATGTACTAAAGAAGCAAAGGCTTTTAAAAAGTAGGACAACCAATTTTGAATCTCTTGTTATATGCTAAACTTGTTCTACTGCTCAGTAAAATGTCTTTTACATGTGAACTTTAGATACTTTTCATACATTCAGATCATGTTAACTGATGTAGTATCTGAAGAAAGAATTGAAAGATTGTTTTTTTCAACACTGTCAGTATATTTAATAAGATATTGCCTCTTCCTGCAAAGCCTGACATCTTGGGCATTTTTTGACTCATGCATAAATTTATGGAGTGAACTCAAACCAGCAGTTTTTGTATTGCATATTCATTTGTAATAGCCCTTAACAAGATAAGTTTAAAAAAAAAAAGCCTTCAGAACTTTAAAACAAAACACAAGAAACAAGAAGCAAAATTTAAAAAAAAATCCCACAACCTCAAATCCTCAGCCAATAGACTACGATACTGTTGTAAGTAGTTCTATTTTCTGTATTTAGAATCACAGGATCATTAAGGTTAGAAGAGACCTTCAAGATCATAAATTCCAACTGTCAACCCAATGCCACCATGCCCACTAAATCATATTTCCAAGTGCCACATGCATGTTTTTTGAACACCTCCAGGATGGTGACTCTACCATCTCTGTGGGCAGACTGTTCCAGTACTCAACTACTCTTTCAGTGAATAAATTTTTCCTAAGGTCCAATCTAAACCTGCTGTAGTGCAATTTGAGGCTATTTCCTCTTGTCTTATCACTGGTGACTTGGGAGAAGAGACTGAACACCACCTCTCTACAACCTCCCTTCAGGTAGTTGTGAAGGGCAATAAAGTCAGCCTCAGCCTCTTTAAATCCAGACTAAATAATCCCAGTTCCCTGAGCCAGTCCTCATAAGACTTGTCGCCCAGACCCTTCACTAGCTTTGTTGCCCTTTTTTGTACACACTCTAGCACCTTGATGTCCTTGTATGGAGTGGCCCAAAACTGAGTGCAGTGTTCAAAGTGAGGCCTCATTGGTGCTCAGTACCAGGGACAATCACTTCTCTAGTCCTGTTATCCACACTATTTCTCATGCAGGCCAGTGTGCCCTTTACTTTCTTGGCCAGTTGGCCATACTACTGGCTCTTTCAGCCAGCTGTCAGTCAACACCTCCAGGTCTTTTTGTACCAAGTAGTTCTCCAGCCATTCGTCTTCAAGTCTGTAGTGTTGCTTGGGGTTGTTTTGGCCAAAGTGCATGACCCAACACTCGGTCTTGTTAAATCTCATACAGTTAACATTGGCCCTTCAATCCAGACTATCCAGATACTTCTGCAGAATTTTCTTACCCTCAAGCAGATTGACATACTCACAGACGCACTGTCAAAAGCAGTGAACTCAACAGTGAACTCTTCAACAATGCAAGGAGGTGCATCTGTTTTCACTTCAGCATGTAAATTAAAACACCTCACTCAAGGGCGGGTGTCATCTGCACACTTGCTGAAAGTACACTTTATTCTGTCATCCAGATCATTGATAAAGATGTTAAACAAGACTGGGCCCAATACTGAATCCCTGGGGGGAACACTGCTTGTAACCGGCCACCAACTTGCTATAACTCCATTCAGTACAACTCTTAGGACTCTGCCTTCCAGCCAGTTTTTTTACCCAGCAAAGAGTACACGTGTCTAAGCCATGAGCAGCCAGCTTTAGTAGCAGAATGCTATGCAACACTATGTTGAATGCTTTACTAAAATCCAGGTGAATAACATCCACAGCCTTCCTTATCCAGTAGTCACCACCAGGTGACCATAGACGGGGATCAGATCAGTCAAGCAAGGGCTGCTTTTTATAAACCCATAGTGGCTGCCTTTTATAAACCCATTACTTCCTGTAACTGTGCTTACAAATGGGCTGTGTAACTGGACTTTAGTGCTAAAGACCAAGCAAGTCACCTCTGAGGATTGTTAAAGCAATGGTATCTGGAAAGGATGCCCCTCATCATCACCCGTAATGCAAGGCAGCCCTGCAGTTCCAGTCCTTCCATTGGCAGGAGGCTGCCTACCAGGTCTTCTTGCTTTCCTCTTCCCTGGGGCTTGCCCCTGGTACATTTTGTCATCTCCTTTCTCTGCACAGGTTGCTGGCAGACAATGCTTCTCAAGCGAGCTTGCCCTCCTCTTCCAGTGATGTCTCCTAGGGCAGAGATCCTCTTTCAGACTAACGATTGCATCTTTCTGATAATGGAGTAATGAAAAACCAAAATTTTTAGTAGTCTTCTTTTACTTCAGTACAGGCAAGGGGCTTTCATTTATCACAGCCAGTGTTTTTTATTACTGGAGAAACTACACTGCTATAAACTAAGCACCCAAACTAATCACTTATACTGGACAATTAATAGTGGGCAGTCTTCCCAAAGTGCAAAAAAGCAATGCAAATCATGGCTAGTACATTACAGAACTGGTGACATAAATCCAGCAGGTAAATGGAAGACTGCAGGAGAGGATGGGCAGAGTGGGACAGTGTCTTTGAGACTGTTCATTGGGGTGAACTCTTTTTGGATCCATGGGTGCTTATAGCAAATGTATATAAACTTCTCACTCTAATGGGCAAGGACTGCATTTAGCCAAGGCAACGAGTATTTTGTCAGCTGTACCTTCTCTTTATTGTCAAAATAGGACACAGTCCTCCACAAATTTCTTTGATCTGTAGTTGCAAAAGTTGTTCGTTTGCCAATGTATTCAGTGTTTATAAAGCAATAATTTTATTTAACTAATTAGCTTCCAGACTAAAGTTTCAAAGTCAGTCAATGAAAACATGGATAAACTTCTCAGCATGGTAGTAAACCTCAAAAAATGATTTGTGTTTCCCAGGATGTATGAAATAATTTACAAATCTGTTATAATTTTCATTCCCTTTTGAAGCCAAACCTTTTATAGAGTGTGACCTTACTAAATTTCTTTATGTCATTTCAATATGCAGCCACTAATATTAGTGATACGTCTTTTGCAATATTAAAACACTATTATCTAGGTACTTACACTGGATATGAAAACGTTGTAAATACGTGATTAAGCAACCTGGATGGATAGTCCATCACACTGTACATACTTTTCTGATTTTTCAACAAAGAATGGTTCAGTTTTGCATGAGTTTTTGTAAAGCAGAGTCACAAAGTCCTAACCTGGAAGCAGTGTTTCCATATACACAAAGTTCTGCAAATTTGCAGAGCTTGACTTCAGTAGCTGGCAACACATAGGATCTCATTAAGGGTGTTTTCTCTTTAAACATCACGAAAGTGGATTCTGGGAGCGGGTGGCAGGACTGCATGGTACTTTCACAGCTTGCTTCTTACTGAGAGAAAATGCTCTGCATATTAATGCGCTGATTAATCTTTCTGTGGGGTACAAACTGTTGTGCACCATGGCTGGTAATCCCTCTCAAAGAATCTACTTGTCTGACAGCCTCATGAAGATCTGTGGAGGCTGGTGTCAAAGTCATCCTCACTGCTTGTACCTCACAAATTTGTACCTCACAGATTTTTCACAAATCTGGTGCAGTCAGGCTGTGGCTGACTTAAGGCCGTGCCTGGGAAGGGTGTGTGCTGCGTGTGGCAGGCTGTTTGCTTACCTCAGCAGTTAATGGTATGACTGTAACCCAAGTTGTATTTATAAGTGCATGAAATGGTGCATGAACTAGTGCATGGGCATAATGGATTGTACTTGTTATGACGAGATTCTTTCAGGAAGTACACGGGGAACTTTTTTCTAATAAGTTTCTTTTTTAAAAGTCATGAGTCTGTGAATCCTATGCAGACCATGTTGTAATGCTACTTAACTGTGATTCTATTGTCCATTCTAATGAAGGGTGGAAATGCCAGTCTTCAGCTATATTGTTGGACACTTCTTTTTGTGCTGGAAGTTCCAGTATAGTGCTGTCACGGTTTACCACCAGGGTAGCCCAAAGAAATTATAATCTGCCCAACTGTACAGAAGAAAATCTCTTTCCTCCCACCCCAGAAGGAAAAGAGATAAAGTAAACACAATTATGGGAACTGGAACTAAAAATATTAAACTTTATTAAAATTTATTAGGAATTTTGTTCAACACCACAAAGTAAACGGAAAGAAGAACAAAGAAGAGGAAAAAAAAAAAGAAGGGAAAACAAATAATATTGTCCTCACTCACCCAGCCAGCAAGTCCACCCCTCCCCTCTCAGGCCTGCTGTCCTCTACACTTCCTAACTCAAACAAACTCTAAAAGCCATGGAGAAAGTAGGGTAAAAGGGGAAGAGCGAGGTATATTGGACAAATGAGGTGGTGCTTACTTCTCTTTTCAAGAGAAACTATAGCATTTTCCTATGCCAGATGCTGCGGCTGGGGAGAGTGTGGAGAAGTGGAAAGTGAAAGAGAGAAGGAACCGTGGTACGCTGCAGACCAAATCTGGAATCAAACTCCCTAAGCAAACAAAAAGGGAGGGAGTGCTAAGAAAATGGGAAAGGGGAGTCCTTGCCCTCAAAAATCCCCAATAATGCCCCAGAAGCTATCTTGATCTCTCTCTTCTGACACCGGCTGCCTCTCCCTTCTGTTCACTTCCTATGGCTGCCACCCCGCCATGTGCAAGAGAGAAAAAAATACATCCTGCAGCCAGGAGAGAAGTTAACGTCTTGTATGCTGAAAGGGAGTTTGATGCAAGAATACCGTGAGCAAATGTGGTTTCGCCAAGTCCGTAGCAAGTGGGGAGAACATGAACGAATTTATCTTTAAATCTGTGATACAACATTGTGCAGAATTCTTTATGTACAGGAGTACAGACTGACACAGATTAGATTAGAATCATTATGTTGGGTTACAGAGTAGCTGTGACATCTAAAAAGCCCCATTCCTTTTACAGATGGACATTGCATTCACTAGAAATGGCGCTCTTGCACTGTTATTACAGCTTAAACTGTGTCTTGGTCAGTGTCTGGTACTGGGAACTTCCAGAAGAGATAGAAGGTGTTCATGGACAGAAAGATCTCCAATCTTGTTCTGGAAAACAGAAAAGCGTCAGGTAGTGGTGACCCTTTCTTGAAAACTCACAGTCCATGCTCTTGCTTGGACATGTGTCGCTGTCACTGAGGATGGTTTCTGTGACATTTTGAACATCCTATTTGCCGCAATTGGAGACGGGAATTGGTTTGATGCAAGCAGATGTTGCTTTATTGTACCAAATGGCTGGGTTACACACCTTCGTCACCGACCGTGTTCCACCAATCGTCTTTGTCTTACTTCATTTGGAAGTTACATGATTTGCTAGCTCTGATTTTCTCTCTACGAGTGGTTAGTACAACACCCTACAGAAATTCATACACACTAGCTTGCTTCAAAATGCATCTACTTTGCTCGCCTGGTCCTGTCCTTGCAGGCCAGATTCCATTCTCACAACACTCCTGCTCATGTTCCTGTTTCCAGCTGCCTTTCCCAAGGTCTAAAGTCTACTTATGCCTTCCAAATCTAACAATGCCATGTATTCGGGTTGTGATCCAGGCTGCAATCCTACAGCTCCCCGTTTCTGTTCTACAATTAATATTTTGTTCATGGATTGATTTATCAGTTTTAGAATACATTGCAAGATACATGGTAAACAAATAAGCAAGGTGACTATCACAATAAAAACACAGATGCCCATTTTGAGCAGGCTTTGTAGTCAGTCAGTCAAACCCAATCCCTTAAATATGTTGTTTAACCAGTTTTTCTTGTTGCCAGTTTATAGTCTTTTAACTCCATTTTGCTCCAACTTCTCTGCTCGTAGTTCTCGTCCTGCTCCAACATGGCAGCCGTGGCCCCGCTTCTGGCCAGCAGTGGCTTCCGGGTGTGTTCTGCACCTTCTGGGCTGTGGCACAGCCTGTGCCTACCCTTAGTGGGAAGTGGGGAGGTGGGGTGTCCGCAGCCGGCTGCCTCCTCCGGGGTTTGCAAGACAGGAACAACAGGAACAGTGACGGGTCCTTTCGCGGCACTTGGTGTGCAGCTCTGCCTCTGGGTTCCATGGTTGGTCAGTGTGTGGATGCTGTTGCTGGGGTGGACACTGCCCCTGTGCCTCCCGCCTTTGCATGACAAAACGCTCGCGAGTAGTGGGCTCTCCGCCAGAACAGTTGTTCTAACGCTATCCATAAGGACAATTTCAACAATTATTGAAAATATAACTTTTAACATTTCAGCTATAACCAAAAGTGAAATAACTACTAATCAGA
>JAOXOE010029467.1:0-14407 GCA_028565055.1 Phoeniculus purpureus
AGGGGGGTTGGACTCGATGATCTCTTGGGTCCCTTCCAACCCCTAACATCCTATGATCCTATGATCCTATGATCTGTTAAATTTCATCCCTTGAATAACTTCCTAGTGTTCTGATCTATCTCCACAAGGCCACTTGTCCCAGAGAGTTGGCAGCAGCTCCCAGGTTGTATTATTAACAGATTTGCTAGTGATGCATCCAACTCCTGCATCTCAATTATTCTGAAATACATTAAACAGGACAGTAGTATATGAATTTCCTCTTACTTCTCATAAGGAGCAACCAGCTCTATATGGCCATAAGTATATCAAGAATGTCCAGGCTGCCCATGGGGGTTGTGGAATCTCCTTCTCTGGAGACATTTAAAACCCACCTGGATATGTTCCTCTGTGATTTGGTCTAGGTGATCCTGCTCTGGCAGGGGGATTGAAGTAGATGATCTTTCAAGGTCCCTTTGACTCCCTAATGTTCTGTGATTCTGTGTAATGTCACCCAATACGTCTTCATTCCTGAATGTATTGTTTCTAGTAATATTTGATGCTTCAAGTTGATGACAAATTTGGTGGTCTTTTACAGAACCAAGGGCACACACATTTTAGCAGGAAAAAAACCTGCTCTTCCCAGCCTTTTTCTCTTTGAAATGACAATTGACTGGGAGTAAAAGCAAAGGGACTGACTGGTCATGCATCCATCCTACTCCATACATAAAACACCTTGTAACATAAAACACCTTGTGTTTGTGCCTTGCTGCACCACACGTGAATGAGAGTGAGCATTGTGGAGCGTGTGAGCACACTGAAAATCAAAATTAATGCTGCCTAGTGAAGAAGTGCAGCTTTATGCAGCAAATCATCTGTGACAGGTCTCTGTGTGCTCACAGCAGCAAAGTGCTGTGTCATCATCATCAGCTTCCACTTGGAAAGGCAGTTAATTTTCACCTTGCTGTAGAAGCGAAAACTTAGGTTTCAGCTACTCTGTATTGCCAAAGAATGCATTTTTATATAAACTGTAATAAATAAAAAGATGCAGCAAAGTTGCCATGCAGCAAAATGTCTGCTAGTGCCTAAGAAGAAGTTAGAAACACAGTCAGGACTCTATCATGAATAAATTGAAACTAAATACTTCTGAGGGTAAAGAGAATGTGTTCCTGTGTAATCTACTGTAGGTAGTTCTGCTCTAGCGGAGGAGGTGGACTAGATAATCTTTAGAGGTCCCTTTCAACCCCTCCATTCTGTGATTCTCAGTGAAATAACTGTTTCAGGATGGGCACAGGAGAAAAGAGAGATTCTGTTTGTCCAGAGACACTGGGGAGCTGCAAAGGTGAAATTATAAACTACAGAATTTCTCCCAGGCAAGGATTCCCACTGAGGAAGGCAACTTCACAGAATCACAGAATAGGGACTGCAAGGGACCTAGAAAGATCACCTAGTCCAACCATCTTGCCATAGCAGGATCAACTAGACCAAGTCACACAGGAAAATATCCAGGTGGGTTTTAAACGTCTCCAGAGAAGGAGACTCCACAACCCCCCTGGGCATCCTCTTCAAGGGCTCTGTCACCCTCACCGTAAGGAAGTTTGTTCTCATATTGATGTGGAACCTCCTGTGTTCCAGCTTACAGCCATCGCCCCTTGCCCTATCATTAGATGACAGAGAGAAGAGCCTGGCTCCATCCTCCACCCACCCTTCACATATTTATAAACATTAATGAAGTCACTCCTCAGCCTCCTCCAAGCTCAAGAGACCCAGCTCCCTCATACTTTCCTCATAAGGGAGGTGTTCTACACCCTTCATCACCATGGACTCGATGACCCTGGAGGTCCTTTCCAGCCATGATGATTCTGTGATCTTAGTGGCTCTGTGCTGGAGTCTCTCCAGCAGCTATGTTTCCTTCTTGAACTGAAGGGTCCAGAAATGGACACAATATTCCAGATATGGTCTCACCAGGGCAGAGTAGACGGGGAGAAGAACATCTCTCGATCTGCTAACCAGCCCCATTCTGATCCGCCCCAGGATGCTGTTGGCCTTCTTGGCCACAAGGGCACATTGCTGGCTCATGGTCATCCTGCTCTCCACCAGGACCCCCAGGTCCCCTTCTCCTACACTGCTGTCCAACAGGACAGTCCTCAACCTGTACTGGTCCCTTGGTTGTTCTTGCCCAGATACAAGAATCTACACTTGCCCTTGTTAGTTCATTAAATTTCACCCTGTCCAGAGCAAGACTTGAGAAAATATGTTTCAGAAGATTACCTCTAGCAAATCATTGGGAGTAAGAGGCAGACATTTCAGATGCAATTCCTATGCAAGGAGACAGTGTGTAATTTTGCTTTCTTGCATCTAGTTCTCAAGAAACTTGTTGCAGCTGCTGCCAGAGGTGATTTCAGGACAATAGATTCAGGATAACCGTTTCTCACATGGCAGTGGTAAATCATAAAGCAGGATTCCGGATGCTTTAACTAATGTCTCCATTGTGTTCTCCAGCATATCCAGAGGCACAAGATGTGCTGATTTGCAAACTGTGAGACCAGTTCAGAGCTTACATTACACAGTACTCCGGGCTGAAGTGTTTTCTGAGGAGCAGTGAAGCAAAGTGAGAGCAAACTGACCTGAACACCAAGGGCTTGGAACAAAGTCCACACAAAACCTTTCACCAACTTTGTCCCAGTTTATATATTCTTTCTGAGGAACAGTCCCTTTACAAGGGTCACCTGCACATCAGAAAACAATAGAGGATTTAATATAACTTACTTCCTTGGACAATCTGGAGCTCTGAGAGAACAGGTGAGTTCTGGAGTGCTAAGACACTGGTGGTTGTATTTCCAAATAACCATCCGGTACTCAAGCATGACAAATTCCTGTGCACGCATCAGTGCGAATACATTTCAGCTCTAGGAAGTTTGGTCAAGAAGATATTCAAAGGCCTAGAACTGAAAAACATGGCAGTTCTGTAGAAAATTGTTCCATCAAATCAAGGACAGTTGCTAACAGGGAAGAATACACAGTTCTACTTAGCTTTGTTTACAAGACTTGCTGTCTTTACAACGTTTGCTGCTTCAAAGATTGGTGCATCTGAGCCAATTTCCTTTGCTTAAAGAGACCTTTTGGAGACAGAAATGGTAGGCTGTAGCGTGTCTCTAGACGCCTGTTTGTGTGTTACTGTTGTTTTCTGCTAAACAGAGAAAGCAACAGAGAAAGCATGTGGCTATGCTTAAGGGGTGGGTGTATGCCTGCTTCTTTCATTATCTGGGCTGGATTTTTTAGTTAGAGGAGCTGTATGGGACCTGGGGACAACAGCATGAGCATTTTGCTGGGTGTCTTCTGTCAATATCTGACATCCATGATTAGTAACTCACACATGCATTTTTCATTAGGAAATCAAAGCCAAGAGTAAGTCAAAGGCCTGGTAGGCAAATTAAAACAAGCACATGTTTTACTGCAGTCATGTGTGCTAGATAAAATTTTCACTGCTTAAGGAAAGAACAGGAGACAAGGACATTGCTAGCAGAAGCTTCAAGTCTTTACATGTACTTCACACATAAAATAGGCAATTGATTAGGCCCAATATTGAGTGTTTATCCCTGTGGATATGCTGGAACCTGTCTGTCTTGTATCCTGTGACTTGGATGCTGGATCGTTCTAACTATCTTCTCACAGAGCAGGAGTTGTCATGCTCAGTAGGAAGAGTTCTGCAAGGAAGAGCTATTTAACTAGATGGACCACATTCCAGCTGCTGATGGATAGCTGGAAATCTTCCTCAAGGATTTTCCATTTGCATCGTGTTTGGAGAAGACAGAATCAGAGCCACACAGTAACTCCAGCAAGAACCCCTTGGCAGGTTTTTCTACCACTTAGCTTAGGAGCTGGCATCCAATTTGCAAGCTGAATGTTGCTCTTTTCTTTCCTGAGGTTCAGTCCAGGGTAGGAGAGTCCAAGCTCTTTTCTGTAAGGAGAACTATATAGCTATTCATCATTCATATTTTCTAAGAACTCGTGACCATTAGCACTTCTGTTTGGACTGCAGGTTGAGAAGAACCACAGCTGGGATTCAAATAATGATTTAACTTTGCTGCCCATCCAATCATGGCAAAGGCTTTCTCCTCATATGGATAGGCTTTGGTTCACTCTTTGTGTACAGATCAGGGGAAAAATATCCTGCCTGGAGTAATTTGGATCCACAGCCTTTTGGAGAATAAAAGGAGGAGTTCCACCACACAACTGTTTGTGTATACCCAGTAGTTGTGTTTGTTCTCAAGACTGCTAAAAATAGGTGGACAACTTCCCTAGCTCCTGTGTTGTTGCTTCTGTGGGTGAGTAGAGTTACTAGATACTCACTTCCCCTTCTCCCACTTGTAGGAAAGAAAGGAGATGGCTTTGCTCTTAAGTGCGAGGTGCTTTGTTCCCTCAACTTTCACAGTTATCATGGCAATACTTTATTTTGCGTGCTCAAGCTTAAAACACATACTTTCTAGCTGCATCTCTATGACTAAGCATTATGGTACAGGGTAATGCCACAGCTAATGCCTCTGTCCCACACTGTATGCACTTGTTAATTTAGGCTTCCACTCTGCTGCATTCGTGTTTTGGCACAATATGCCCCAAATGGCAGATAAATCTTCCTGGTAAGTGATGGGATGCTCCCATGACCCCTGGCTACAGCCTATCTGGATTATCTCTTGGCTAAGCCATGAAATTTCAGTTTGCTCATTAGCTCTGGAAGACCATTGTAGAACAAAAACATTTAGTAATTAGGGGATGAATGGAACACAAAATTACAATGGTCTGTATTGCTACCGCTGAAGTAACTGCTGTTTGCCATCTGAGTCCTGAACTGGTCATGAGTGACCTCCCGTACTGAATTACTTAACAAATAAATTGCATCTCGTTGACCACCTTCAGAGAGAAACTGGGTATATCACATCCCAGAGCTGTGACTTGGGACGGCACTGGCATCAGAGCCAAAGGTTTCAGCTGAGGAAAGCTGGTATAAACTGCTTTCCCTTTACTGGGTGAGTTTCACACAAAACATTGCCAAATAAACTAGTTTTCCACAACAATGAATAGAAATATGCAGCAGCAATGAATGTAAATACATAATGCAGTCTGTTGAGAAAGAACACTGCAGCAAAGATAAAAATCTCGTACGAGACAACACTACACAATTTTCATCATATACTTAGTAAATGAGAATGAAAACAATATATTATATCCCACAGCTGTAAATCACAGAGTCACAGAGTAGTAGGTGTTGGAAGCAGATCATCTGGTCCACCAATCTTACCAGAGCATGATCACCTCAAGAAGATCACACAGGAACATATCCAGACAGGTTTTTAATATCTCCAGGGAACTAGACTCTGCAACGTCTCTGAGCAGCCTTGGATTTTGCTGTGAAGGTGCCAGATTGTGAAGGATGAAATGGATGAAATGTCAACCAATTTTGGAAACTAAGGACACCTGAAAGCACCCAGAGATGTGTACAGGCAATGTGACTTTTTGGATTGAGTTGTCTTAGTTTGATTTTCAGTAGGAAATTATCTTAACCTGTGTAAAGCAGATAGCTTCTGGCTGTTTATTGGCAGACCAATTTGTTGACCCTTCCCCAAAGGACATCACATAACATTCCTCATTTCCAATTTTTTTCATTGATAGCTTCCAGTAATATGATTTCCAGCTTTATCTGGAATGCTGTGTCTTTATACTCAGCATAATTCCCACACTTTTGGGACACCTTCTGCCTTCTGAGCATGCATGGCCATCTGTGATCCCATGGGGTCACGCTAGTTCTGCATATACTACAGAAATACACCTAAGGGCACTTTTCTGGTAATGCCCAGACAAGTATTACAAAAGAAAAATCTTCAAATACTACTCAGGTAGGTTTTCTGGACAGAGAGAATTGGCAAACTTTGGAAAATGCTAACTTTCTGAGATTCTCTTTCCAGCTGCTACTTCAAAACCTTTATCTGTGTCACTACTGGAAGTACATTTGCTAAAAGTAGTTTCCAGGTCTGAACCCAGGCATGACGTGAGGTCAAAGTGGGAGCTCAGCCAGAGTGCTGCCAGTGATGTACCACCCTAGAATGTATTCTCTGCACACATCTGTGCCTTTCCAGGTCTACAGCAGGTCAAAGTCTCCTTTTAGTCTCTTCAAAAAGAAGAAATAGGGAGTAGAAATTCAGATGTAGTAACGCAAGTTTGCCAAACACTCAGAAATGGCTTTTAACACTTAATTTGTTGCACCTACTCAACATACAAGCATCCACAACACAAAGTGACCTGCAACCACTGTCAGTCCTAGCACCCCTGGGACTCACTGGGGCACAGAGGTTTACAAATCCCCAGGCTCAGAAAAGTTGACCTGGTATAGGGCTGTGTTAACTCATCTTTGCCAACTGCACTCCAGATACTGCTTAGGATAAAGCCTTATCCAGGTTAGTCACTTCCCAGAGCCAAAGAAACCCTGACAGGGAAGAATGCCCCAAAGAAAAATATGAGATACAACTTGTAATTCAGAGGATCCCTGAAAGAAAACAGATAGGAAAGCTGAGAACATCTCCTTCGTGGATCCCCTCCATCAGCTGTTCCTACTAAGCTTGGGCACAGCTGAGAATTCAGACCAAAGCGTTAGTCAAACGAATGTCACATAACTTTTTTAAACAAAGCAATCTCTGCTCATGGGTAGACCAGAGCTGGTCTGTGAGTTTCCCTTCTTCAGACAGCTTTGAAGATAAATACTGTGATTATATTTTTAGAAAGAGAGCAAAATACCAGGATAAATTTGGGCAGTGAAATGCCATATGTTCTTCACCTACCACAGACAAAGGAAAATTTTATTTTTAAAAGGTTTTACTCTTCTACATTGTCATGACTCTCATTGGCATACATCTCAAACTTAATACAATTAAACAATGTGGGTTTATAAGTTGTTTTTTAATAGACAGAAAGTCACTGGCAGCTTTAACAAGACTTCCCATTTAGAATTAAGTGGGAAGACAGATCCTGTAATAAACTATCCCAGGACCATCAAGTTGTTGCAGAAATTTGTTAAACAGTCTTCATAGAATTGTAGAATTGTTCAGGCTGGAAAAGACATTTAAGATCATCAAGACCAACCATTAATCTAATACATGAAGCCCACCACTGAACCATGTCCCTAGGCTCCATATGTACACAACTTTTAAACACATACAGGGACAGCATTTCAGCCGCCTCCCTGGGCAGCCTGTTCTAGTGCCTGATGACCCTTTTAGTGAAGAAGCTTTTCCTGGTGTCTAACCCAAACTTTAGCTGGTGTAACTTGAGACCTTTTCCTCTAGTCCTATCAGCTGTGACTTGTGAGAAGAGACCAACATTTGTCAGGGATGAGAACAGTCACAAATGATACAGTATTGAACTGTCTCACTTCTTCATTTGAAACTGGGGCTGATTCAGAAAAAACACGACAGAATAAGAATGCTGGAGGGAAGGGGTCACATGAAAATAACAGAGAAGATAATATGTAAATACCTACATGGGGGGACAAGGTGGGGAGGGAGTACATCCAGAAAGCAAACTTCAGCCTGGTCAAACTGATTTTCTGAGGTGCCCTGAGAACAAGGCAGTCTCTTTAGGGTGTTTCTGTTCAAGGAGTAATTTTGGGTGCTTGGGCTGAAGTTGGCTTTTGTAAGTACTCCTCACAGAACCACAAGATTTTTAGAAAAGAAGACTGCGCAGAGGACTTCCTGGGGAAATGGAAGATCACCAAAGTGCTCTGTACTCTGCAAATACGTTGGGGCACAGTGCCCGGGTTGCAGCTGGCTTTTTCAGATGCAAATGCCTTTTTCTAATGTAAGGTAGCTTTCATGTGTAACAGCTTTATTTCATCTACTCCAGAAAAGATTAATGCATTGCCTGATGAAGTGGGGATCTGAATCTAACCCTCAAATTCTGGAAAAAAGGCTTCAAATCCCTTTTGCAGTGGATTCAGCCCAGCACATTTGGATGCCAGTGGAGCAAATCCTAAGAAGAAATATTCTCCATTCATTACCAGGGACAGGACATGGGACTGTGTGGATATTTTGGTGATGCAGAATAGCAGTGGCATCCCTGTCTTTCTGGATGTAGAGATTTTTGTGCTAAGATGCTATAAGATAACATGTAAATTGGGGAAAAAGAGTGAATTCCCATGTGCTATGTGGGAATCAAAGCCCCTTTTGCACTTCCCATTGGAGTTAAGACTTTGGCCTGGTGTCAAAACATCTCTTCCTGTCTGATACGTGCTATGCCAGAAAGTAGCTGCTTTTTGCCTTAGTTTTGCCTGTAAACTTCAGGGTGTGCTTGGAGACAATCCTGCTGTTGCCTCTGTGATGTCAAATGTTTTAAAAGATTGGGTTTTTTGTAGCACCATTCTTTTTATTTGTGTATTTTATACACTGGAGACCATGGTGGTTCTGTCCTAGTTTTCCCTTCACCCTAGATTGACACCAGTGTAATCCCATGGGCTGTGCTTTTGACCTATGCAGCTGAGCTCAGACGCAATGTAGAGGAATGCTGTGGAAGCAGCTGTAGGGTGAAACTTGAGAGCTCTTCTGCTTGAGATCCCCACACCAAAACAGCTTTTGTTGTAGAACTACTGATGCAACCAAATATCAAAGTTTTCTTTTTTTTTTCAGGCAGAAGGTGCTTAGACACAGAAGACTTCTCAATCTTTGAATTTGAGATTGAAAACAGCGAAATTAATTTATTTCTGAATTTAAATAGTCTCTCTGTTTTAGTATTGTAAGTCCATTTATCTCCCTCTCCTTTAGTGTTCTTAGGGTTAGGAGCAAGGTAAATAAAGTCAAGCTCCAGTCTCGATCCCGTCACCAGCTCCATCCCCGATCCCTGGCTACACCCTCCCGCTCCTGCCGGCGGACAGGGAACACCGCCCCCGTCGGCCAGGGCCGCGCACCAGTTAGCCTCCCTTTCCCCTGTGCCGCTGCCCCTCCTCTCGGCCAATAGAAGGGGTTCCTCTAGTGACTGACAGCACATCCGCCCAGTGGAGAGGGTGGTAGCGGGCGGGCGGTGCCCTAGACATGTCCGCCGCCGCCCGGCTGAGGAGGAGCTGGGGTGGGGGGCGGGGCCGCCACGGGCCGCCGCTGCCGCGGGCTCCGGGAGCAGACGGGAGGCGGCCGGAGCCATGTTGGGCAGCGGGGCCAAGGCGACCAAACCTTCTTTCGTGTCCTACATTAGCCCAGAGGTGCGGGGTCGCCCTGCGAGAGGGGGAGGCGGTGGCAGTGCTTGAGGGAGTGGCGGCGGTGGGGCTTGAGGGAGCTGTGAGAGGGCTGTCAGGGCTTGGGCAGTCTCGTCATGGCGGTGGGGGATCTGCCAGAGCACTGCCCCTGCTGCCGTTCCCCTCGGCCCCGTCTCGGCTGAAGAGCGGCCGTGAGAACGAGCCGGGCATGGGGCCGGACAGGGCTCGGTTTGTCTGGGCTTGTCGGTATGGTGCCCGAAGGTGCCTGCTCGAGGCCGGGGTTGGTGGGGAGCATCTTGCCTCTTGCTTCTCGAGAAAGCTGAAGTGCTTGGCCGTTCAGTGTCCAGCGGGTTGTTTTTCTCGATGGTTTTGTGTCAGCAGCGAGTAGCTGATGTGACTGCTCGGCGAGTGAAGGTGGGACTTTCCGAACCTGTTGTTCTTTAACGTCTCTTAACACTTAACATCCCTTAGCATCGCTCTCGGTATGTGCTCTCGGCTGCTAAAGCACCTGGTTTCAGGTCAGGCGCTGTGAAACCCTGGATCTCTTTTCCTTAACAGCTTGATGCTGAACTCCTGGCTGCTGCTATCGTTCACGTTGTTTTTCCTATTGGCCTTTCACTTTCTTATTGAAACTTATTTTGGTTAAGGTGGCTTCAGACTCAGTTTACTGAGATTGTTATGAGATGGTATTAGATCAGCCTTGTTATTCAGTATTCGTTCACTCTTATTCCTGATAAACAGCTATTTATTCGGAAGGCCAGTCTTCATGAAAACCAGACGTTTGTGGGTTGGCCTTTTCCCCCCACAAAGTTCTTGGTGATCTGTGTTAAACCGGTTGTTCTTAACTGTTCAGTGTTCCTGAGAGCTTCTTAAGGAAGAGGCTTTTTTCTGTCTTGTTATTTGGTACAGAATTTGTCCCTGACAGGGCCTTGGAGAATCTACTGGTTTTATTTTTCACGGAATCTGAAACAACAATGCAGAGTTGTTAAGTCAGCTGTGCTGTTTAAAACTTATGTCATTATTTTGTGATAGTTACTCTGGTTTTATGTGTTACTTAGCCTTGGTGGCTTGTCATTTCTTCAGTTTACCTCAGAAGTTTTCAATCTTCCCTGTATCTGCCAGTGAAAGTGGCTGTAAATATACAAATGCTTTTGGAGTCAGCAAATATATTTGTGAAGTTAGTCTTTTACCTTAGGAAAGTATTGTACAAATACACAAAAAGTTCTGTGGGAACTGAATTTTGTGAAGGTAAGAACTTCATTTGTTGGACTCACTGAAAGAGATATCATCATTTAAACAAGCATGCTTACTAAAGCTGATTAAATCTTGCTAGAAGAAATGGACAGTGGGAAAAGATTCAGATCAAACGTACATGGTGGTTCACTAAGATACCAGGTAATAGAGTACTTTGATGTGATTATAACTGCAGTAATGTAGCTCTTCAAGTAGGATCCTGATGGCTGCGGGACTGATAATGAGGGTATTAAATACTTAAATACTGGAAGATTAAGGTTTTAATGAAATAGCCTGATGCACTGGAGCTTGTAGTCATACGCATTTTGCGTTATTCATAGTGCTTTTAACCATCGCATTTATGCACTTAAATGTAGGAGTTTCATAAGCTTTTACATCTGAAAGTTTGAAATATAGACTGGACTTCTCCTGTAGATTAGGTCTGCCATAGATCTCTTTTGCACCTTCAAAAATTCAGTAAAACTGAGGTCCAGTGCTAGTAGGAAGTAAAGCAAGTTTAACTCTTTGTTCTGTTTTGTATTGCTGTCATTGACAGCCTATGACTGCCTTAATGGGATGGCTTCACAGGAAGCAGCTGCCATAAGAGTGCCTTATGAGGATTAAAAGTAAGGCTTTAGAACTATGTGGAAACCTGGGAGGCTATTTGGGGATCTGGAAGAAGCACATTGATTAGATCTTCTAAAATAAGTACAAGTGAGTGTCTCTGAAGGAATAGTATTCTGTGTGCCAATGAGGAAAATTGCTTTCTGAGCACAGATTTCCTGTGTATCTTAATTTTTGTATGGGTGAGTTTTAAAATGGTGCCAGACTGATAGAACAATGGAAATACTTAATCCATCTTACATGGAACATGGTTGGGTCATCTGGAAGTTTTCCTTTTACCATGATCTCGTAGCTGCTGGATGCATGGGGACTCTTCCTCAGGCATTGGTAGGCAACAGGTGTTTTCAGTGTGTTGTTTCCTCTGGTAGTCCCAGTCAGAAGGTGGGAAACAACAGTTCAGGGACTTTGAGAGCTTGAGGTTACATCTAGAAAGCATTTGAGTTAATGGTGGGCTTGTTGGTGAGCTTAGAGAGCCTTGACGCAAGATTTTCCGTCAAGCACTATGCAGTATGGATTAATACAGCACTGTTATACTGTAGTCCGCCTTGCTTGTGATCTCCAGATTCTTTGGGTTTGTTTGCTTTGAAATTTGATACCTTAAGCTGCTGCTTCCGTTAGGGGAGCCATACAGTAAGAAAACGTGACCAGCAGAGTTGGGTTTTGTTCTAGCACTGGTTTGTTTAGTCTCAGGTACCGGAGGGATATGTTAAGTAATAGTCAGAAAAACCCAGTTAACTTCAAACAGCTTTTAGGGCTGGTCTGTTTGAATATGAAAAGAAGCAGGAAATCTCTTCCTTTTAATAAATAGCAAGATGGAAATAAGCAGTAAACAGAAGATGCTGTTCCTTTATTAAAGGAACAGAAGTAAATTCTGTTGTGAAACCCCAGAATGTCTGGAAGAGGAGTGTTTTTGACATATGACTAAATATAACCTAGTTATGATCTGCTCTGTGGAACCACAGATCAATCAGTGGTCTGTTGAGAGTGAGACGGTAGGATGTTGATGTTAATGACACACTTCCCCTCAGGACAGACTTGGCTACCCTGCAGGAAGTGGGGTGAACAGTAGGGTATAAAGTCAGTGTTTTGACATGTCTCTTCTTAGACCAGAAATATTTGTCTGTGGAGACAGAAACAAGAATGAGTTAATTACTTAATGATTTCTAACTCTAACATTTAAAAACTGAAAACACAAGGCTACCAAACTGGATCAAATTTGTCTTTAAAATATTAATCTAAATAAAAATATTTAGATTAAACTGGAAGTTTAATGTTACAGTTTATTTTCTTAAAAGGTAAATCTTTCCTGTTAATTCCTACAGAATGGTAGTTGTTGCATTAGCTCTTAAACTTTAAAAGAGTGGTTTTTCTGCTTCATGCTGCTTGCCCCTGAATGTGGAGTACTCCTCAGGCTGCTTGGCTGAGGGCAGCATTCCTCTTGTGCTTTGTCTCTCAGATTATGTGTTGCTCACAACAACCACTAGGAATAATTGTTGTGTGTAAGGCTTGGTACAATATTTTGTGTTCTGTAGTGTTCATTTTTAAAATTGTATGGTGCTCCTGTACTGGTGTGATGGAATTGAAGGGTGGTGTAAGCAGTAGAAGTTAGCAAAGGAGACAGCTGGACTGTAGTCTGACATGGGGGAAGCTGGACATTTAAGTCAGAGGAGATGGACAGGACAATGTAAGGAAGGAGGGAAGGATAAAAGGTGGAACAGACATGGAAAATATGTGCTATGATCTAATGGGCTGTTGGATAATGTAGCTGTGAAAGGAAGGAAAACAAGCAGAGATTATTTTTCAGCATTGTTATTAAAAGGTAGTACGTGTCTCTTGTGGATTGCATGGTGTGCAGTATGGGGTTAGGCCTGTTTGACCAAGCAACAGTCTTTCAGAAAAGACCAGGTATATGTTGTGGTTCATTATATATTTGTTCATACAAAGCATATGCTAAGTATGTACACAGGTATTTACTCTCTTGTTACTGGACAAAAGTTTGATTTATTTTGCTTGAGAATACTGTATTCATTAGTTGGAGCACCACAACTAACTAGCAGATTTGTGGTTTGACTTTTTCAACCGATAAAGATAAAGGTACATTTAAGAAGTTAGGCATAATTTGCAGCAGCAGACTATGTGTAGTTCCTCTGCTGGGAGTAAAGAGCAGCAACCAGTATCAATAGGCTATGTGTGTATTTTGATTTAAAAAATCCAGATCTCTGACAAGATCTGAATTCTGGCATGCATGGAATGTTTCTCACTCTTTGCTCATCTTCTGTTCACAGTTGCTTACTTCTCCATGGAGTGGGAGGTAAGGAGTTGCTCCTAGTTTTGGTGAGGCTGTAGGACAAAGAACAGGAATAATTTGAAATCCTTCTTCTGCCTTAATTGTTAGCATAACTGCTGCATAACCCTACTGCCTTAATGTTGCCTCACAGCATGGTGGCAATTTTATGATTCATCACTTGGGGAAATCATATGTCCCCAGTCATATTTGGGAAATATATTTTAGCCCCTTTAAATACATTTTTGGAGGCAAGCTGAATGCAGTCCCTGGGTATTGCAAACTGTGCAGTTGTTCCCTATACTCAAGTGAAAACCAAGAATAGGAGGAGGAGATGAGCCTTATGTTTCTCTGTTGTGTTGTCTCCCTGCTACTGAAGTAGGGAATCTGCAAGGAGAATGGTGTCTTCTTTCTCTGTCTCTTCATGGTTTCATTGTACCATTGGCTGAAGTCAGTTTGAACTAACAAAAAGGGTGAGGTATTAGGAATTATTGTGGTGTGACATGTTGTCAGCCTGCAGTTTTAGTATGATTTGGTGCTCTGTTAGTTATGGGGTGTTGCTCTATTATCTACCAGTGTTTGATAGCCTGGAGAAAGAAAAAGTAGCACAAGGTAAGTGCACAGGTAAGAAGCATCTCTGAGAAGCTTCTAAAAGCTTCAGCAGAGTTGAGGTCTTTGTTTCTGTCATTTCTGAAGTAACCTAAAGTTAATTTTCCTCATTTGCTTGGTGTCCTATGGGTATCTGCTTTTAGGTATTGCTTTTTGGTAAGGTTTCCTATGTGGTATCTTGAGTGCCAAGATGCTGTTTGGGGCATTCAGAACAGGGAAGCTACAGATGCAGTATGTATCTAGAGGTGTACATGGCTTTTGGTGGTCATATATAGAAAGTGCTTGAGTGCTTAACTTCAAAAAATGGTCAGAGGGTGAAGTTTCCTGAGGCCTGAGTTTATTTCATAGAATCATAGAATCATAACAGATTGGAAGAGACCCCAAAAGATCATCTAGTCCAATCCGCCTGCAACAGCAGGATCACCTAAACTAAGTCACACAGATACTCA
>JAOXOE010029468.1:0-14406 GCA_028565055.1 Phoeniculus purpureus
ACGGGACGCAGGGTTGCTACACGAGTTTCTCAGAAACTGTTCTAAAGCAGAGACTGTTTTGACATCTCCCTCCTCCTCAGTCCTGCAAGCAAGGCTTGAGAGCCATCTCATGTCCCTGTGGGATGGGGATATTGTCATTTCTCTGAGGAACTAAACTGCAGCCTAAGCTGTCAGCGCTTCCCTGCATCCTCTAAGCAGCAGGAGGCCCGATAAGATGGGGCACAAGCCCAGTGCCAAAGCCCGCAGCAGATCTGCCTTCGCCTTCTCCATCCTTCTCCATCACTCATTTCCTAACGAACCTGTTTCTGCTCACACCCGGCTGAAATGAATAGCTGCAGCAGCTGAAGCAGCTTCGTTAAGTGAAGGGGCACTTTACGAAGCGTCTGAGCGCTCCAGGCCGGGTGCTGGGCTGAGTCCAGGCGGCCGCGGAGCCCCGGGACCTGTGATTATGGCCATTAGGAGCCACTTCTGACTCCATTTCTAGGAACCCTTGCTGGTGCCTGGACAGCCCAGGTCTGCAGCTGAACTGCAGGAGGACAGCTAGTGTCTAGAGCAGGGAACGAACGCTGGGAACGCTGCGATGGCACTGGGCGCACCGGGGCCGCTGGCACCAGTCACTCCCTGCAGCCCTAGGAAAGCAGCCAAGGGGCTCACAGGGCAGATGCCACCACAGACCAGAGCTGGCCGCTGACAAAAATGCTCTCTGAGGATTTTCACAGAGTCACAGAATGATTCGGGTCAGAAAAGACCCTGGGGGTGGGGACCATCAAGTCCAACCATCCAACCGTCCACCCCATGTGGCCTTGGGTGGGCACTGCAGAGAGGGCTGCCTTCCCTCATGTGGGGTGGGGACAACCCCCGCTCTGTCACCCCATGTGGTGCCCTGGGTGCTCACCAGCCCAGCGCTGTCCTTGCCCTGACTGGTGCCACCCGCCCTGGCGTGGGGAGCAGGCGGCTGTGGGGTGGTGGTGGGCTCACAGCGCCCTTTCAGAGAGCAGCCCCGGGATGGTGCCCGGGTGCTTTGCAGCTCCAGCTCGCCCAGCACAGCTCCAGCTGGTGTTTAAAGGTGTGGGCATGGCTGAAGCAGGTCTGTGGGCCTAAGACTGTGGGCAAGCACCCAGAAAGCCTTCGACTCGCTGGCCAGTTTCCAGCGCATGGAAATGCCTCTGGAATTGCCACCACTGCCAACAGAAGTGGCACCTGAGCTGCTAACCGAGAGCAAAGCCCAGCGGGAGCATCCAGGTGAGCGGCGTCGCTCTGCCGAGAGGCTCCAACCGCTGCTGCAGGACCTGAAATGACCTGGGGTGCGGGTGCTGGGGCCGCTCGGGAGGGCTCCTGCGTCCCTGGGTGGGGGTTCCCCTGGCTGCGAGTGTTCCTGGGGGGGTGAATCACCTCTTTGCGGCTGCTTTTGGAGAGCTGGCACCGTCCTGGCCCCAGGGAGCTCCTGGCTGCATGCAGGGGTGGCTGTTGTTTGTGAGGGGCATCATCCCGCCCCCTTGGCAGCACCCTGCTGTGGGAGGGTGGTGGGTGCTGCCAACCAGGAGGGTCCCGCTGGGGAGCTAAGGTAAAGGGGGAGAGAAGAGCAAGGGAGCAGTGTCTGCTGAGCGTCCCGGGAGGTGCCTCCTGCTAGTAACGGAGGGCAGGGGGCTGCTGCCCGGCTTCTCCGTCCTGCTGAGCACCCACTGCTGATGGAGCTGCTGGGGCTGGTGCTGCTGCCCTGGGCAGACTTCTCTCTCTTAGTTCCACCTAGTTAGGAGCCAGAGCTGGCTCTCGGCTGTTTGGTCCAGCTCCAGCTGGGCAGGAATGAGGTGACTTCTCTGTGAGGACCTGCAGGCAGGGCTTTGGGTGCTGCCCTGCCTCCCCCCAACCCTGCAGGGCCAGTGGCTGTGCTGGGAGGTTCTCAGGCTGCAACAGCACAAACAGCAGCTCTGGACCTCGGGGAGGTGATGGGAGACCCAGTGAAGCTCAGCAGCTGCTCTCTGTGCCTGCAGCGGCCTGAGCACCTTCAGGTGCCCCAGGCTTGGCATCAGCCCTGTTCGTCACTGGGTGGCTGCCTGCCTTTGGTCCTAAGCTGCCCATCAGCTGCTCCACACCTGCAACAGCAGCTGGGTGGGAGGCTCAGCCCAGGGGCCTTCCGGGTGCCCCTTGTCCTGCCCATGGGAGCTTTGAGTGCTGGCAGCAGCGTCTGAGGAGCTTGGGAGCCTCACTGGGCTTCCCCAGGGGAGCTCCGGGACAGCTGGAGGCACCACAGTGCCGACAGGGTAAGACCTCAGCCCCGCAGCTGCTGCAGTACCTTGTGGAAGGTCAGGGAGTCCTTGGGGTCACCCTTGTCCCTGCTCCTCAGGTCGAGGCTGTAGAGGGCTCTGCCGAGGGTCGGCGGCGGGGGCAGGTGCTTGATGACCTGCACAGAGCCAGCTGGGAAGACGCCGCTGATGCCGTTGACCTCTCCCAGGTACCAGTTCTCGTCCAGCTGTCGCAGCAGCACGATGATGTCCCCCTTGTTGAACCTCAGCTCGCCGGGGTTGTGCCCTCGGTAGGTGTACAGTGCCTTGGCTCGTGGCACCTGGGGGACGACAAACAGTCCTTGCAGGTTGTCCCTGGGGCGAGGCTGACTGTGGGTGGAATCCCACCCCCCCCAACACTGGGACTACTGGGAACAGGGCAGAGGTCTGGGGCTGCAGTAAAAGGGCTTTGCTGGGATTCACCCCCTGCACCCTTCCCCGATGTCATTTGGCGGTGCGGCCGAGCTCCTGAGCCCTGGCGCTGGATTCCATCGGGATCAGAGGCCGGCTGAGCTCGTTTAGTGTTAAGAAGCAATTAGTGCCTTCAGCTAGTCTCCCCGTGGGCCCCCGCTGCCTGCTGCAAGGCCTCCTCTAGGGCAGTGGCTGCTGGAACGAGCCCAGGGGTTCTGTTCCAGCACGGCCACAGCCTGCAGCTGCTGTCCTGCTGACCTGGGGCGGGGGTCAATCTGATGAGGGGAGCTGGGGCTGGTTAGTTGAGGAAGAGGAGGCTGAGGGGAGCCCTCATCACTCTCCACAGCTCTCTGATAGGACCCTGCAGAGATGCTGCTGCTGGGCTCTGCTCACAGGTCATCAGCGACAGCAGCAGAGGGAAGGGCTTCAAGCTCCACCAGGGGAGGGTTAGACTGGACATCAGGAAGAGATTCTTGATGGACAGAGTGGTCAGGGACTGGGATGGGCTGCCTAGGGTGGGGGTTGAGTCCCCATCCCTGGATGAGTTTAAATGTCTCTGAGATGTGGTGCTGGGGGGTCTGGTTTAGGGGTGACCTTGTAGACTGGGGTTGATGGTTGGACTTGATGATCCTGGGGGTCTTTTCCAACCTGAGTAGTTCTGTGGGTCAGACGAGAGATGCCAAAACCAGGGCTGAGGGAACTTTGCCATCTTGACTCTCATCAAAGGGAAACAGCAAAATTCCTGTGAAGCAGCTGTTGTTACCGACCCCTATCCCAGCTACAGACCTCAAGGTAAGGTGCAGTGCAACAGCTCATCCCAACGGCTGAGTGACCCCAGAGGTGCTCCCGGTGCCATGACCACGCCAGTATCACACTAGTATCACGCCAGTACCAAAGCACACCCCTGTGGGAAACACGACCTCGATCTCTGCCCTGCAGCTGGGAACCAGAGCTGCTCCTTTGACTCCTGCACAGCCCTGAGGCAGGTGGGTGGTGGAACTGGGTGATGAACTGAAACCTCCTGCTGTGCTCCAATCGCTCAGGGGGGCCGTTGTGGCCCCTCACAGCACGTCAGTCCCGTGCAGGTTGAGTGCTCCTTCCAGTCTCACCTCCAGCTAGAGAGAGCAGCCGGCACGAAGCGCTGGGCTCTGCTGCACCAGAGGAGCTTGAGTCTCCCGGGCACCCACGGGGGGGCAGCCACAGCCCTGTGCCCCTGCAGCCTTTGGGGGGCTGCTGTGGGGCTGCCTGTCCTCACCCGCAGCCCTGTCTCCTAGACACAGCACAGTCCCCGGTGCTGAGGGGAACCTTCCGCGGGGTTCACCCCCAGCACCCACTTCTGGGAGATGGGGAAACGTGAGTTTGGTCTCCTGGAGTGTGGACAAGGTGGGACTTTCCACGGAAAAGCTGCTGGGCTTGGGAAGAGAACTTCTCCAGCACCCCCAGCTCTGCTGCTCGGCAGGAGGAAGGAGCCGGAAGAGAAATGTTAGGGACTGCCTCTGCCTCAGTGTTGGAGGCGGGAGGCAATTAGTGTAACGTGTGGTTCTCATTAACTCCTTGTGTCTGTTAATTTGTGCTAATAGCAGCGCTGGGTGACACTGGGAGTCCTGCTGGAAGTGAGACCCAGGCCGGCTCCTCTCTCCATCAGTCCCCTGAGCTCCTATGGGAAACAGGGGCTGTGTCAGTGCTGGGAGCAGAGGAAGCCCCTGCAGACCCTCGTTCTCATGCTGAGACCCTGACTGGAAGCAGCGGGTGGCAGGAATCACAGACTCATAGACTCTCAGAACGTCATGGATTGGAAGGGACCTCGAAAGATCATCCAGTCCAAACCCTGCCACAGCAGGATCCCCTAGATCCTGTCCAACCCCCCTATCACAGCAGGATCCCCTAGATCCAGTCTAACCCCTCTGCCACAGCAGGATTCCCTAGTTCCAGTCACACAGGAACGTGCCCAGGAGGGTTAGAAACATTTCCAGAGAAGGAGACTCCACAACCCACTCAGAGCAGGCAGTGAGGGTTTCATTGCACAGGTGCCTTCCTGCTCTGTGAGGGCTGCTCACAAAGTGATTCTGCAAGATGGAGCCATCAGAATGCCACTGATCTTTAAAGACGAGCTAGAGGTCCTGCCTGGGGCGTGGGGTGCCAGCAGGGCTCCCCCGGGCAGTGACCGCATCCCTCATGGTGCTTCCCCGGGCAGTGACCGCATCCCTCATCGTGCTCCCTGCTCAACCAGCGGCAGCTGCGGTGGATCTCACGGGCGATTGATTCATTTCTCGGGCCCCGGCTGGTTTCTGCCCGCTGCGGGAGGCATCAGATCTTCTGGGATGCACCTGTTGGCCCGATGTAAAGTGGGTTAATTGCCGTGGCAGAAACTGGGGTGCTAATTAAGCACCGAGATAAAGGCGAGGTGTGCCCGGAGGTGGCTGGCTCAGAGCTGAGGCTTTCCCAGGTGAGGATGCGGTCCCTGGGGCCGATTTGTTCCGACGGACTTCTCTCCTGGTCCAGCTGCTTTCCGCTCATCCAAGGCAGGAGAGGGCTCAGCCCTGTGCTGCAGCCATCAGCGGCTCCCTCGCTGCAGAGTGCAGCATCTCTGGAGCTTCAGCCCAGCAGACGCTCTGCCGACTCCCTCGGTGGGGCAGACCCGCGGGGCTGCGGCTGGGAGATGGACGGGGACTGGCCTCAGACGGGCTGGGACATGCGGCCGGGTGACTTCCCCGCTCTGCTTCCCATAACCGCAGCGTGGGGAATGCCCTGGGGCGGCTCCTCGCTGCGCCCCGTCCCTCGAAGGCAGCAGCCGCCCCGGCTGCCCCGTCTCCTCCCAGCACCCGGCTCTGCCGTAAACAGCCGAGGGCCTGATCCTCATCTGGTTTCATGGGTGTTGCCCACGTGCGGGCAGCGGGTGACTCCCAGGACCTGGCGCTCCTGGCTCGGCTGTGGGATGTCTGGGGAGGGCAGTGGTGCTGCGGGCCATGGCCCACGGGGGATGTCCCATCCGCTGGCTGACCGGAATGGGAATCGCGGGTGAGACGCTGCGGGGAAGCTGTGACAGCCCAGGACAGCCCCGGCTGAGCCACCTGGCCAGGGTGAGGGGCTGGAGAGAGCTGTGGTCAGCCCTGGTGCGGGGTCTGCAGGGCACCGGTGGAGCTCTGCTGAGATTGGGGGGATTGGAGCTGGATTCCGCCGACTTCTTGACACCCAACAGCCTCTTGGAGAGGAACTAGAACAGTGCCAGGAAGATGAGAAATCCACGTCTGGGTGCCTTCCCGTTGGGTTTTTCTCCCACTGGGCTCTGCGGGTTCTGTTTCCCAGTGTGATCTGACGGCTGTTTCCCCTCGGAGCCCTTTGGAGCAGGACTGGTGTGGATCGGAGGCGACCAGCACGTGGGGTGGTGCTGAGGGTGCAGAGCCAGGACCGAGCAGGCTTGGCTTTTTGGGGAGAGACTTTGAGTGGGATCCTGGGAAGCTCTGATCTCCATGGAGCCACCACCTCTGTGCCCTGTAGCAGGAGCCTGAGTGCAGCCTGAATGCTGAAGTGCCCTGAGGTGCTCGGAGGAGCCCCGAGGTGCTGGAGGGTCAGTGCCGAAGGATGGAGGAAGCTTTTGCTGCTGCCACCCCTGTCCCCTTCACCCCGGTGTGAAGGATGCTCTGAGCACTGGATGTGTCCCAGCCTGGGGGCAGAGCCTCAATCCCTTTGCTCTGGAGCCGGGGGGACCCGTGCAGCCCCTCGTTTCTGCGCGGGGCCAGGCGGTGCCACAGCTCTCGTGGAAGCGGCCAGGCTGCCCGGAGCTGACCCGGCGAGGAGGGTGGCAGAGCGCCACGGCCAGCGGTCCCCACTCTCGGAGACAGTTCTGTGCTGCCGGAGGCTGCTGCTGGGCGGGTTGTTATCTGCGTGCTGCCGCCAGAGGCTTTTCCGAGGCGATCAGTAGCAACTGCCGTCCCTTTGGGTCACTGACTCTGTACGAAGCACCTCCAGCGCCGTCCCCGGCTGCCCGCACGGCGCTGGGATGGAGGAGAGCCCCAGCGCTGCCTCCGGAGAGCTCGGCTGGCGCAGCTCGGGATCCAGCTGCATGGGAAGAGCTATTTGAATGTAAATGACTTGCCACCACCAGTCTGTTTTTCTGCTTTTCAGCAGAGGAGGTAACTTCAGCCTTGTCACGAAGAACAAAACCATCACGAGTGAACTTGTCAGTTCCATCTCGGCGCTAATTACCTTCTGAGGAGTCAGGCAGCTGGGTGCTTTCTACGGCTCTTCTCCCCTGAGGGGGGCTGCTCCCATTTGCCGAGCGCAGGGAGCCCCGTCAGCGCCCTCCTGCTCACCTGCAGCTCCCCAGCTCTGCCCGATTCCCTCCCGGGTTGGCCAGAACACAGGGCGAGCGCCGCGGGTGCCCTGTGCCAGGAGCCGGTTGGCACGGGGGGAGCTGGGGATGGGAACTGGGTGCATTTAGCTTCGTGTGGAAGAGCTGCGCTGGAGTTACAGGTGTTGGCGGTGCGATGAACAGGCTGCAGAGGGGAAAAGCCGCCGAAGGACTGTGCGGGTGCTGCTGTCGGAGCCTGGATCCAGGGGATCCTGCTGTGGCGGGGGGGTGGGACTGGGTGATCTCTCGAGGTCCCTTCCAGTCCCTAATGATTGGATCTAGGGGATCCTGCTGGGGCAGAGGGATTGGACTGGGTGATCTCTCGAGGTCCCTTCCAGTCCCTCATGTTCTGGGATTCGGTGACACCCCCTTGGCTCTGCGGGAGGATGGTTCTGGGTCAGGCTTTACTCTGCCTCTGCTCACCCACAAGAGAGGGTTGGGTGGGCCGAGGGGTGTGCGAGGCAAGAGCTGGCCCTGAGCGCAGCTCCTCCTCACAGTCACCTGCTCCGTGGTGCTGGCAGAGCCGTGGGGGCAGAGGGAGAGGCTGAAGGCAGCTGGAGGAACGTGGGGCTGGCAGGGCGATCCCGGAGCAGCTGTGTTGGCACCAAACCCTCTGGAGCCTCTGCCCCGGTCGGTGCCTGTGCTGCAGTCAGCAGTCTCGGGCAGCGGCTGGGCTGTGGTGTGTCAGGGCTTGGAGCCGCGTGGAAAGACTGTGTCAGCCCTCGGCGTGCCCGGTCCTGCTGCTCTGCCTCAGCACCGCTCGCACGGGGCTGTCTGCTGCATCCCGCTCCCTCTGCCCTGCGTCCTGTCCCTGAGCACTTGGTGCCCCCACTACGGCAGCAGCGCGACGGTGCCCCTGCCACCCAGCGCTGCCCGTGGGCTCTGGGAGCTGGGATGTTGCTGGTGGCAGGATGGGGACGAGGGACGGTGCTGGCACCCCCTGTGTCCCTGGCACTGCTTGAGGCTGCTGGTGCACCCCCACCTTCCGATTGCCCAACGGCCCGGGGTTTAGGTTTCACATTATTCCAGGGAAGAGCTTGACTGGCGGCGGCACCTCCCTCCACCAGCTGCCACCTCTGCTGAGCAGCCTTCGGATGGTGAATTAACGATCCTGGCCGAGCAGAAAGGAGCTGCTCTCCCCTTTCAGCAGTTCCATCGCCCAGGGGAGACCCAGCAGCTCCGACAGCAGCTGCAGCAGACACAGACCAAGGCGCTGTCCCAGCAGCCGAGGTTTGCTCTTCCCTCCCTGAGAGACCTGTGAGAAGTTCTGGACCCGTCAGCTGTTTGTGGCCCCAAGAAGCCCTCTCTGAGGGGTCCGACTGCCAAAGGAGGCTCTGTGCCTCAAAGCAGCCTCCTAAACAGCCTCCTGACCTGGCAGCACAACAGGGCTGTGGTTCTTGACTCACAGACCCGGTGCCTTCAAGAGAAGGTTTAGATGGCAGCACTGACGGCTCTTCTCCGTCCAAGGTGCAGCCTCACTTCCCCCAGGACCGCTCTGAGCTCCAGCCCCTGCAGAGCTGTGCACGGGGGTGCCTCCTCCCTCCACAAGGAAGGTGACAAACTCAGTGGACCCAGCACGGAAACCCTGCAGGAAGAGCTCTTTGAGCCTCTTTGCTGGCCACGACCCTTCCCGGGTGGCCACGTGTGCCGAGAATCCGGCTGTTCTATTCCTGCCTCTGCCATCTGAGCCTGACTCATCGCCCTGGAAACCAATCCAACCGCTGCCATGTGGCTGCAGCTCCCCACCTCGTTGTGTAAAACCAGGGGAACAGGCTCCTGCTCTTGGCTCTGGAGGTCCTCTGGCCCTACAGAGTCACCCAGGAGCAGCCCATTGCCTTGCCCTGGCCCACGAGCACTGGTGCTGCCTTGCATCGGCTGTGGGGCGGCTGTCGCACCCCCATCCAGGGAGCCTGATGGAACCCTCATCCCCTACCCCCGGGCTCTGCCTCCTGCCCCTCCCCAGCAGCAAGCGGTGGGGAGCTCAGGCTCCTGGGCTGGGCAACAGCAGCTCTTCGGGCAGGGCTGCAGCGTGGTCAGAGATGCCCACTGCTGTGCTCCTGGGCTTTGGGGGCTGTGGTGCTGCTGCTCACAGCCTTTTGGGTCTGACACAGTCGCTTTGGGGTCTGTGGCTGTGGTGGGGCTGCTCACAGCCCTTTTGGGGTCAGTCTGAGCCTTGGTGCCCTCGGCGCCTGCAGTAGCCACAAGAGCCAGAGCTCAAGCCAGGGAGCAGAAGCCAAGCTCGTGAGGCACGAGCCAGTGCTGTGGAGGTGACTCCCCGGGTCACCCTCTGCACTCTGTAGGGTGCGATGGACCCTGCTGGGCTGTGGCTGTGGAGGAGAGCTGGGGCAGACTCTCCCTGCCGGCAGGCTGCGAGGCCACGCGGGATTTTTAGCTGAGGAAAGCAGCTCCCTTCTCAGCTGAAGGACCCCGTCGTGGTGCTGGGGGGCCACCAGCCAGAGCAGCTGCCTGGCAAGCAGGGGTTCCCCATGCGGAGGTGAGGGAGGCAGTGCCACGTCCCCGTGTGCCCGTGAGAGCCCCCGGGCTTGTCCCACCTGCCCCACTCCTGTCCAGCCCAGGGTGACCCGAGCTCTGGGCTGTGCAGGAGCCACCGGGGGCAAACAGGGGGCTGCTCTGCCCGAGGGCTCCACAAACCCAGCAATCCAAGGCCTGTCTGTCAGATCCAGCAAGGAGCTGCCGATGTTTCTGGGGGAGCAGCAAACACTGAGGTGCAGAGGGGCTATAAATAGGTGCCCGTGTGAAGGTGGGACGTTGGAGGGGGGTATTTTTAGCCCAACAGAGGTGTCATCTGTCTATCTCCCGCGAAGCGCTGGGGGGGCTCTCACAGCACCGACTTCATGCGAAAACAGCCCCCGTCGAAGCCCGGTCCGCGGGGTCTGTTCTCCCTGCCCTGCCGCGTCTGCCACGTGGCAAAGTTCTCCGTCTCCGTAGCCGCTCGGTGGCCAGGGTGGTGCTGGCTGGCTGCAGGTTTGCTGCCCACAGGGGTGCCAGGGCCCGTGTTCACCCCGGCACTCCTTGTCCCTGCTCCTCAGTGGCGGCTGAGCCGCGCTCGCCTCCCGCTGGGGCTGACTGCGGGTACCGGGACGCTGCAGCACAAGCCACGACCGCAGCTGGCACATGCCAGGGGCGGCTCCTCGCAGTTCAAAGGCTCTGGTGCCAGTTATTTACGCCTTCACCTCCTAGCAAACTCTTTCGTTCCTACATTCCAGAGGGTTTATTACGTGGGGATCCTGAAAATCCCAAGTCTTGTCCTCTCTGCATAAAGACCTGCAAACCCCGCCAGGCGTGCCGGCAGCACTGGTGGGCAGTGCCAGCGGCCTCAGCACCTGGGCAGCGGCACCCACAGTGGCTTCAGGTCTGCCTGGTGCTGGCGGGGCACAGCCTGGGCACCCACAGATGAGCCCACCCTGTGCCAGCACGGAGGGAGCGGGGTCAGAGGTGGTGCCAGTGCTGGCTGTGAGGAGAAGGTGCCCTGTGTCTCGGACTGGGCTCTGTGAAACCTCTGGCTGGAGACTGAATGTGGTGTCCCTGCTAACCCAGCAGCTCTGCTGGCACCTCTGGGCATCTCCCTCTGGGAATCACAGGATCCCAGAACATGAGGGATGGGAAGGGACCTCAAAAGATCATCCAGTCCAATCCCCCTGCCTCAGCAGGATCCCCCGGATCCAGTGACACAGGAACACGGCCAACGTTGTGGGTTCTTGGCTGGCTGGGTGATGAGGGGACGTGTTTTACTCCTTGGAGGTGCTCGTGGGGATGAAGAGCACAGAGCTGGCAGGGAAATGTCTCTGCTGAGAAGAGACACTTGGCTCAAACTGGTGATGAGCTCAGCTCCATGGAGCGAAGGGGGTTTGTTCCTAGAGAAGCTTCTCTGCCGAGCACAAGCCTGTCCTGCACCCCTGCTCTGGCTGGGCTCTGGCTCGTGCCACGCGCGGTCAGTGGTCACCAGCAGGTTGGGACAGCCAGCCTCTGCAGAGCTCAGCCCACTGCTGCAGCTGCACACAGGAGAGCCCAGGAGAGCTGCTCACACTGTGACTCCTGACCAAAGCACCTCTGTGGTTCCAGTGGTTCCCTGGGTTACTCCAGGTGAGTGCCCTGAGACTCAGGTGCTCCGTGGTGCAGGGAGGCAGCCAGTCACCCCTATCGCTGCCTTGGCCCTCTGCACCACCCAGGCTCTTCCAAATGAGGGCTGCTGGTGCTCCCACCAGGTGCTGGTTTAGGGCAGGGCCCAAGAGCATCAGTATCCCTGGAGCACCACATCCCTCGGGGCATCAGTATCCCTGGAGCACCACATCCCTCGGGGCATCAGTATCCCTGGAGCACCAGATCCCTCAGGGGCATCAGTATCCTCTGGAACCCCAGCAGTACCCCCTGCTCCCTCTGCTGCGTGTAAAACCACCCAGCCCAAGGGGACTGACGCACTTCACTCTCCCCTTGCAGCCGAGGATTCCAAAGCGCTTCCTCATTCATTGGCTAATCAGCTCCAAGAGCAGCTCAGTGTAATGTGATTTTCTACCCCGCTGTCAGGAGGCCTGAGGAACCAGAGGCTCCCTCGTGCTGTAGGAGCTGCTCTGGGGCCCTAGCAGTCACTCAGCTACTCTGCTTGTGCCCCAGCTTTGGGTCCCGGAACCCTCTGGCAGCTGCAGACCGGTAGGTGTTGCCGTTGGATGGCACCAACGGCAAGTCTCTGCCTGTCCTGAGCACCAGGGAAGCAGAGGAGAGAGGAGGAACCGGCTGAGGCATTTGTGCACTTGCCATGGAGCTGGGGAGAACCCACAGCCCTCCTCACCTCCGGGTGCTTTCCCACTGCCCTGAGCAGGGACAGGTCTTCCTGAGCCGCTGCAGGTGCCCCGGGCAGGGACCAGCTCACACGGCCACCTGCGTGAGGAGCTCCTGGGAGATGCTTGGGTTAGCTGTGCAGTGCCTTGCGGGCACCTCAGACCTTCCCTACTCGGTGCCCAGGGGCTCCTCTGCCCCTGCACAGTGACACCTCCATGGGTGAAGCTCTAAAGCACGAGGTGGGAAAACCCTCCTGTTCCTGCCCGGGAGTTTGCAGCAGCTGCAAGAGGAGCCCTTTGGGACAAGGTCTGGGCTGCCAGGAGCAGGTTTGCACAGAGGGGTAGTTCTGGGGCTAGAAGTGGAGTCCGGGGAGAGAGAAGAGGACAGTTCACCGGTCTCGAACCCAAATCCCCCCTGAGCCCAGCCGACAGCTGTGATGTCCTGTCCTTGCTACCTAGGAGCAGCATTTGCACTGCTGGAGGAGATGGCAGGAGCGACTTAGAGTTTTAAAGTTGGCCCTAGGTAAAGTTAGACAGCTGGAGGAGCTCAGTGACCCTCGAGGTATTTTGCCAGCAGCCCCACTGGGCTTCTCTTCCAAGTGCAGGGGGGGAAGAGCCTTCCTCCGCCTCTAACAGCTGCAGCTCTGCAGTCATTCATCCAGCCGCTCTCTGTCAAACAGCACAACCCTGCTCCTGAAATGCTCCCCCCGAGCCAGGAAGCGCCTGAAAGCTGTCCGGGAAAACAGCGGCCGTGGGCTGTAAGGGGAAGGGCAGCTCAGCCTGGGAGCCTGTGCGGTCCCTCCTGTGACGGAGCCGGGTTTGCAAACAGGACTGTGTCTCCCTTAGCTCTGCTCGCAGCTTCCACAGCTGCCAGCACGCGAGGGGAGAGGCTACGCTCACGGGCAGAGTAAAGAACGTGGGAGCTCCTTACCCCTTCCACGTGGATCCTGGGGTTCGTCGCCAGCCGGTGCTGATGGAGCTGCAGCCCCCTGGGGACCCTCCGGATGGAGGCGGGAGACGACAGGACCCCCGACCGCTGGATCGAGCCAAACCTGGTGATGTTTGGTCCGCACCTGACTCCATCCAGGAGGCGAATGAGGAGCAGGTTGGAGGGAAGCTGCTCGATGCTGCAGAGGACGAGAGTCCTGCACTCGGGGCACCTGAGCTCCTTCTGGGTTTTCAGGATCCTCTGCAGGCAGGGCTTGCAGAACGTGTGCTGGCAAGGCAGCACCTTGGCCGTGGCATCGAGCTTTTCGAAGCACACGGGGCACTCCAGCAGGTCCAGGAGAGCTAAATCATCCATCTTCGGCGCAGGGCTCCGTCACAGGTGGAGCCGGAGCCATCCACGAGCCACATCCACCGCAGCGGGCTCAGCCGCCTTCCTGCGCCGGCGGGAGCAGCACCGACACCTGGGCTGAGGCAGCTCAGAGAGTTACCCGGCTCTGAGGGAGAGGGAGGAGGGAAGGAGGGAAGGAAGAGCGGAGCTCGGCTGCTGGAGGCTGAGATCCATCCCACCTACATGGCAGAGCAGCGCCTCACCAGCCCGTTTGCAAGCGTCTCCTTTGCGCTGCCGTCCAAGTTCAGGTTGAGTCACTTGTGACTCAGTGCAGAGGGGACGGCGCTGGGGCAGGAGCCCCGGGTCGGGCTCTCCGGGCCCCGGCAGGACGGCGGCGCTGCCCCCGCCGCACTCGCCCTCCGTGCGGGGTCGCCCTCGGTGCTCCCGGTGCTCCCGACGCGGCTCCGGGCAGAGAGGAGCCGGCGACAGCCGCCAGCCCGGACCCGGCTCCGGCTGAGAGCAGCCGCTGCAGCGCTCGGCAGTCCTCGCACACCCACGCACCGCCTCGCTCTTCAGCTCGCTCCCGGCTTAGCTGCGGCTCTGGCCCGCTCCGACATCGCTCCCGGCTTAGCCGCGGCTCTGCCCCGCTCCGACGGCAGCTCCGCGCAAAGCCCGAGCGCTGCCCGGCAGAGGGGAGAGGTGCCCTGCACCGCCGTCCTCGCCCGCTGTGGCTGCCTGGGCTCTCTGAGGCAACCCGAGACGATTATTCCTCCCACAGCCTGAAGTCACCGAACCAGTTGGGCTCCCCGGCGCGGCTCTCGCTCGGCACCTCGCCGCGATTCAAGTCTGGGCTTGCGGCAGCGCGGACTGGGCGGCCCAAGGGAGCCTTCGCGTGGTGGCTGCTGCTGGGGTGGGCGACTGGTGCCAGGCCCGACCCGGCCTCGCAGTCGTGGCCACGCAGGGCTCGTTCCTGGGGATGTTCTCTGCTCAGCAGCAACTGCTCCGTGGGGAAGGGGGACAAAGCTGGAAGGCACCTGGTTGGCTACAAGGGCTTGGGGCAACCTCCAGTGCTGCCACCAGTGCTCCCACTCGTCCCATTGCTGGGCTGGTGGGGCAGGGAGTTTGTGCTGCGCTGAGACGGGTGAGAATCACAGAACCACAGAGCATCAGGGATGGGAAGGGACCTCCAAAGATCATCCAGTCCCATCCCCCTACCACAGCAGGATCCCCTAGATCCAGTCACACAGAAACATGGCCAGGAGGGTTTGAAACATCTCCAGAGAAGGAGAC
>JAOXOE010029469.1:0-14404 GCA_028565055.1 Phoeniculus purpureus
GAAGTCGGCAAACTGGCGGATCTGGTGTTGTGGGAGCCGGCATTCTTCGGCGTGAAGCCGTCGATGATCCTCAAGGGCGGCCAGATCGCCAGTTCGATCATGGGCGATCCCAATGCCTCGATCCCCACGCCGCAACCGCAGTTGATGCGTAACGCTTTCGGCGCGCTGGGCTCGGCGGTGTATTCCTCGTCGATCACATTCATGTCCCGGGCCGCGGTGGCTGCCGGGAGCCGTAGTGCGGGGCCGCGGCCTGCGGGGGTCCCTGGGCCTCCCGAGAGCCGGACAGGCCTGGCCCGCCTCCCCCGGGAGCTGCTCCCTGGGCCAGCCCCTCGGCCGCTGAGTCAGTGAGGGCCGGAGGGGCAGCCCCGCACCCGGCGTCCCCAGTGGGCCCTCGTTTGTGCCCGTGTGCCTGGTACAGGCCAACGAGGAGGGCAGCGAAGCTGGGGAGGGGCCTGGAGAATCAGTCTGATGAGACTGAGAGCTGGAGAGAGCTGGGGGTGCTTGGTTTGAGGAAGAGGAGGCTGAGGGGAGACCTCCTCGCTCTCGACAGCTCTCTGACAGGACCCTGCAGAGATGCTGGTGCTGGGCTCTGCTCACAGGGCATCAGCGACAGAAGCAGAGGGAAGGGCTTCCAGCTCCAACAGGGGAAGGTCAGACTGGCCATCAGGAAGAAATTTTCCCGGAGAGAGTGGCCAGGCCCTGGGATGGGCTGCCCGGGGTGGGGGTTGAGTCCCCATCCCTGGATGTGCTGAAAAGCCACTGAGACGTGGTGTTGGTTTAGGGGTGACCTTGTAGAGTGGGGTTGCTGGTTGGACTCAGTGATCCCAGGGGTGTTTTCCAACCTGAATGAGTCTGTGATTCTGTGTGTGTCAGCCCTTTGCTATAGGAACAGCCTGCATAGTTGCTGGTTGCCATGGAAATGGGCATCACCACCACCACCACCTCTGCCCTGGGCACCGCCAGCCCTGGCTCTTTGATTTCAACACAGAGGGGAGGTGGCAGAGCCCCAGCCAGAAGTACACGGGTGAGAAGCAGAAGCATGGCAGGCAGCAGTGGTGGCGGCTGAGGGCTGCCGCTGTGGGCTCAGGAGGTTTAACAGTTGCTGGGAACTCGGGAAGGCAATGCATCGCTGGAGTCACACCGGGTGAAACTGCCAGGCAGATTCATGCTCTGGGTGCAGTTCGGGTGCCAGGAGGTGGCCAGTTGCCAAGGGCAGCACCAGGGCCACACTGCAGTGCTCGTATGAGGAGCTCGCTGGAGCAGAGCAACATCAGTCCCCTTCAGGTCCCCCACTGCAGCACCACAGAGCCGTAGAATCATTTAGGCTGGGAAAGACCATTAAGACCATCAAGCCTGACCGTGAACCTGCTGTCGCCAGCCCACCGCTAAACCCCGTCCCTCAACTCCTGTGCTACGCTGGTAACTGCACTCCCCACACCGTTACGAACTCTCCTGTGGGCTCGGTGCACCACAGCAGAGTTCTCTACGCACACGTCTGTTTCCTCTATCGCTCTGCATCGCAGCAGATGGCTCCCTTTGCTTCCTTCGTTTCACAGGTGCTTTCGCAGCGGATGGGGACTAGACTGCGCTGCTTCCTGCAAACCACAGCGGCCTGAGTGCCCCAGCACGATGAGTTCTCAGAGCAGCGTTGTCTCCTCACTCTTACCCCTGACTTTTGAACCAGCTAAGAGAACAGCCAGCTCCGTGAACTGGCCCTGAATGAACAGGGACAGATAAAAGGTCCTTCATCACCCACGCGATGGGGAAGGTCCAAAGCCATGATCGCGATGGTCTCTGCTGGCCTCTGCACTATGGCTCTGTGGATCTGTGTGTCTGAAAGGTCCTGACTACTGTCTGACGCTTGAGGAAAGCGCTAAAACCTACAGAACCCTTTCGTTGCCATTCAGGCGCCCTTTTTATTCTCTGTGGAGACTCTCTCTGCTGCTTTCTCTGCCAGCTCTGGGAAATTAATGCATCGGTCTCTCATCATTCTTTCCCCGTTGCGTGATCTCTCCCACCACACGCTCTGCAGAGCTCGTTCCAGGCTCACACGCTTTCTCACGTGTTTGCTGCTTGGCAGTGAACTCCTCCTCAGGAATGGACAGAGGCTTTCTGCACAGAGCAACACGTAGCTCTCGCTTTGCGGGACTGTGGAACGGCAAAGGGCAGCAAGTTCATAGCTGAGCACCATCCGCACAGGCTGCTGCTCAGTAAGACGCAGCTCACACTGCTGCCATGGCGAGTGCCCCCAGTAAAAACATCTGGGAAACCTGTGCTCTCCCCTGGGCGTGAGCTGGAGTAGAGGAGGTTCCACATCAATGTGAGAAGGACCTTCTTGCCAGCGAGGGTGCCAGAGCCCTGGCAGGGGCTGCCCAGGAGGTTTGTGGGGTCTCCTTCTCTGGAGATGTTTCAAACCCACCTGGACATGTTCCTGTGTGACGGGATCTAGGGGATCCTGCTGTGGCAGGGGGATTAGACTGGATGATCTTTCAAGGTCCCTTCCAACCCCTAATGACTGGATCTAGGGGATCCTGCTGTGGCAGGGGGACTGGACTGGGTGACCTTTTGAGGTCCCTTCCCATCCCTGGTGTGCTTTGACTCTGGGATCCTGTACAACTGAGAAGTTAGAGAGCACCCACATCCTTAGTAGCATGGCCAGCTCCTGCGGCCCCGCAGTGAGGGGCTGAGCTCAGGATGTGGGTTGCTCCAGCTGGGAAGACACAAGGTGAGGACCGTTATCATCCCCCAGGGGTCTTACCCCGTGGAGGGCCAGGCGGTGGTCAGAAGCAGCAAAGGACATTTCAGTTGGAGCCCCGTCTGCAGAGGTGGCGGGTGCCCCCCAAGGCCAGACACAAGCACATGGGGTTTGCGAGCGTTTTCCCCACGGCGCAGCCCCGCAGCTGCTCTCCCACCATGGGGAGAGGCACTGGGAAGCTCCTCACCTCCTCCAGCCCAGAGAGATTTTGGTCAGGCAGAATGCTCCCGCCTGCTTGCTTGGAGGCTGCTTGAGCATGATGGTTCCCAGGGAGCAGATTTAAACCCAAGGACTCCTGCAGAGTGAGGACAGTTCTCCTCCTCCACAGCAGAGCTTCCCGCTGCTTTATTGGCACTTTGCACCACGGCCCAGCAGCTCGGAGCTGGGTTATTTTGCTGAACTACCAAGTTACAGATCGTCATTGTGAAAAGAGGGAGCTCATCCCCTCCTCCCAACCCTCCAAACCAGTAGGGACATTATTAAAATACCAGTAGGAACCAACCTGCCGCTCCGTAACCCTATTGCCCTGTTCAGCCAGCAGAGGGAAGTGTGTGGCACAGCCCCGAGGGAGGTGGCTGGCCTGCAATGAAGCTCATCGCAGCATCACAGCACAGCAAGGATTGGAAAGGACCTCGAGAGACCATCCAGTCCAATCCCCCCACCACAGCAGGATCCCCTAGATCCAGTCATTAGGGGTTGGAAGGGACCTCCAAAGGTCACCCAGTCCAGTCCCCCTGCCACAGCAGGATTCCCTAGATCCAGTTAGCACAGGAACTGGATGTTTGAAACATCTCCAGAGAAGGAGACTCCACAGCCCCCCTGGGCAGCCCCTGCCAGGGCTCTGGCACCCTCACGGGGAAGAAGGTCCTTCTCAGACTCCAGCTCACACCCGCTGCCCCTTGTCCTGTCACTGGGTGCCCCTGAGCAGAGCCTGGCTCCATCCTCCTGACACCCACCCTTCCCATATGGATCAACATCCGTGGGGTCACCCCTCAGGCTCCTCTTCTCCAGCCCCAGCTCTCTCAGCCTTTCCTCAGCAGGGAGATGCTCCCCTCCCTTCACCATCTGTGTGGCTCTGTGCTGGGCTCTCTCCAGCAGCTCTGGGTCCTTCTGGAGCTGCCTGTTTTCACATCCAGCTGTTGGCACGACAAGTGTGTCCGTGGAGCTCTACACCACAGTTCCCCACCAGCTGTGCACAGCCTGGTGAATAGGAAGGGCTTGTTCCCAGGCACTGCTCTGGCTCCAGCTGCTGGCAGAGCTGCTCTTTGCCTCTGTGCTCTGACAAACTGCACCTCTTCAGCTGCCTGGAGCAGCTGGCTCCACTAACGGGAAACCACCACAGTCTGCGTCTGCTGTGTGTCACTGCCCGCGTCCCTGGGAGAAACACAAGTGCTCCAGCTACTCAGTTTTTGAACCCGTCCAGAGGTGGGGACTCCAGCACCTCCCTGGGCAGCCTGTTCCAGTGCCCAACCACTGTCTCAGCAAAGAACTTCTTCCTCAGATCCAATCTAACCCTCTCCTGACACAACTTGAGGCCATTTCCCCTCATCCTGTCGTCAGGAATTTGGGAGAAGAGACCAGCCCCAGCCTGGCTAGAGCCTCCTGTAGGGAGCAGGAAGGTCTCCTCTCAGCCTCCTCTCCTCCAGACTCAACAGCCCAGTGCCCTCAGCCGCTCTCCACGGGGCCGGTTCTCCAGCCTCTCCGCCCTTCTCTGGCCCCGCTCCAGCCCCTTCTGATCCTGTGGTGCCCAGAACTGGCCCCAGTGCTGGAGGTGCTGGTGTTTCCAGCCGTTCAGCACCGCGAGGTCCCGCATCTTCTCTTTGTCCTTACTACCCTTCTGCACTAATTCTCGCCCGCGGTTCCCCCTCTGACCCGCAACCCCTGCCCTGCCGGGCCACTCGTGTGCAGATGACTGAAGCACCGGCTAGTTGCTTAATTGACGCTGTGACCTGCAGCCGGCAGCACTCGGGCCATAAGCTGCTCCCGGAGCACAGCAGAGCAGAGCCCGGAGCAGCTCCTGCGATGCTGCAAGAGCTGGAAACTCAGGAGATGCTGCTGCCTGTGTCCAGCTGCAGCCGCTCGCTCGGGGACAGCCGTGGGCTGCCGGAGCCGAAGCAGCCCTGACGTGGGTTCAGAATCCAGCAGGGGAGTGACACAGCCCCGTGGCACTGGGCAGACTGGCAGCAGCGGTTCTCCCACTGGGTGCAGGAGGGGGCACCTGCCCACACCCGACTTTGCTGGTTTCCCAACGCAGAGCTGGGGCTGCTGCCGGCACCAGAAGATGGGCAGGGAGCCCCTCAACCTGCCACCGGGCACTGCCCTCCCACCCTGCCCGGCTGCACAGAGGCACCAAGGGAGGCAGGCAGAGGTTCTGCAAGAGCAGGGCTGGAGCAGAGCAGTGCCTGGGGCCGGGCTATCGGGTGCTAAAACATGGCCCTGCCCTTTTCACAGCCAGCCCGGCCGGCCCGGAACTCTGCGGGAGGCTGCCCGCGGGCAGCTTGAGCCCAGAGGACAGGAACCCTCGGTGCCAGCCAGCAGCTCACGCCCCGGCAGGGGGGGTCCGGGTGGGCAGCCCAGGCAACACAGCCCCATCTCCCTGACCTGTGGGCACCACACGCCCGTCACCTCCGCTCTGCAGCGCTGGCGCTTGTCCCCACTGACGGGAGCAGGGCAGGAGCAGGGCTGCCCCTGCACCCGCCAGCCCAGCAGCAGAGGCTTTGGCCCCTGCTCATGTCAGAGGCAGCAGAGCCCGTCTGTCAGCGGGTCCAGAGCTGGGAAGTTTGTCCCTGAGTACCCCGCGAGCACTGAGTAACTGGCGACAGGAAACCATCATTTATAGAATCCCTTGGCCTGCCGCTGCTGCTGCTGCGCCGGGAGCAGGGAAGGCGCTGGGCAGCCACCAGCACGTGTGGGCCCTACGCAAGGCTTCGTTTTCCTCTGAAATAAAGGGCTGCACCTCAGCCCGAGGGTCCCTTGGTCATCTCAGCGGTGGAGCTGCAGGAAAAGCTGCTGCGCTGGGGCTCTGCTCCTGCAGAGGAGTCGTTGTGCTGCCTTTGCTGGGCAGCGGCAGGAAAAGCTGCTGCGGAGGGAAGGGGACTTCAGTGCAAGTCCCAGTGACCGAGCCCCTGCGGCTCCAGGGACCCCCATCTGCATCCTGACCCCACTCACCGATCCCCAGGCACAGTGTGGCCGCCGCTGGCCAACAGCTGGGCTCCCTCCTCCTTCCTTCAGCCCCTCCAGGAGCAGCCCCCGGGGGCTCCAGGCTGGAGGCTCCCGCTTGACGTCTGAGGTGACTGGTTCCCGCACCTCAGCCCGGTAACAGCCCCGCTGGAGGGGAAGGACTGAGCCCTGGGCTCCCAGCTAAGCAGGGTCGCACCCAGCTGTGGTCACTCAGGGGCCCCAACCCTTTCCCGAGGGGCTCCCACGAGCACCCCACGGGCTCACCGGTCCCCGCACGGGACGGCAGCGGCCACAGAAGCGCTCGGCAGAGCCTGCGGTACTGAGGAGGTTGTTGCACAGACGGGAACCCGCACCCGCATCGGCCAGGCCCCGGCTCCGCCGATGCTCGGAGCTCTGGGCTCTCGCCGAAGGTGGTTCCCTCCGCAGGGGCCCGTCCTGGAGCCCGGGCAGCTCCTTCCCCGGCCGCAGCCGGTACCGGGAGCCGCGCAGCGCCGGGGCCGTGCCCGAGGACGCTCCGGCGGTCGCTGCTGCCGCCTGGCGGCCGCTGCCGGTCAGTGCAGCAGTGCCGCGTTACCTGCTCGCAGACCCTGGCTCGGAGCCCGGCGGGGCGTTGTGCGCTGGGGGCAGAGCCCTGGCTGCGCCCGGGACCGCTGGTGAGCAGGGACCGGTGCTGGGGCTGGCAGGGCCAGGCAGGGCTGCTCCACCGGGGCACCACAGGACCCCGCAGGTAGATGGACGATGTCCTGCGCTCACCCGGGTTTTCCCATCCCCTGAGCTGCCTCAAGTGGATCCTTTGAGAGCAAATCCCGGGCCCGTCCCGAGAACCACCGATCCGCTGCCAGCGCAGGAAGGGCCTTTGTTCATCTCTTGGTTTGTGGGCCCCTCCGAGCCCCTTCCCTCTGGAGGGAGACAGTCTCCTCTGCCCCGACGAGTCAGCACCGAATCGCCTCTGTCTCGGGCTCCCACGGGCGCTGCCTTCGCCTCCCACGGCTCTGGGGCTCAGCTCTCTAGCGCCGGCCGCTCCGCAGGGGGCGAGGGGGCAGAGCCTGGGGCGCCAGGGGAGAACAGAGGGGCTCCGGCGGATCCCCAGCTCCGCAGAGCCCTGCCCGCTGCACAGCATCGCTGTTGCTGCGGGCGCTGGTCCCGGCTGCCTCCCTCAGCGCCAGTCCCGCTCCGGCACAGCCGCACCGAGGTGCTGGGAGCTCAGCAGGCGGAGGTGGGCTTGGTGTCTCCAGTGGAGCTGCAGCTCTCAAGCAGCTTCCCCTGATGGCAAAACCAAACCCCGCCGAGGGGCTCTCGCGGCCGCTCCCGTGTTTGGTTGCCCAAAGGCAAGGGGAGCCGCAGGGGGTTTCTGGGCAGCTCAGAGCAGCTCTTGCCCGCCGGCCCTCACTCTGCCCAAAAGGAGCCCAGCAGACGCCCAGGGCCCCCTTCCCAGCCGTGACCCACTGCGGTGCCAGAGCCGCGGGCTTTGAGGCAAAGAGCTGCTCAAAACAAACGGAAGGCTGCCCCGCTATCGTTACCTGAAGGCACTTCGAATCGCAGCTGGAAGGGAGGCAGCTCCGCCACGGGGCGGGGGGCACGTCCCAGCCGCTGCCCGTCAGCGCGGGCCCCACACCAGGGAAACCAGGGGAGCTGCTCCCGCTCTCTTGGAGGCGGCAGGTTTGGATTTTCCAGTCGCCCTTCGTCTCTCTTCCGCGCGAATTCTCCCCGTGTGGCCGGGGCCGCGAGAGAAGGGCCCGTCTGCTCCGAAGGAACCCGCAGAGCACTGGGCCGTGGGGAGCGGCAGCCGGGAGACGGGGAAGGGGCTGCAGGGCTGCTGTTTCGGAGGAGAGGGATGAGGGTTGGGGAAGCCTCGGCCGTGGCGTCGGCACGGACCGGGGTGCGGGAGCGGGCGGCACTCTTGAGAAAAGGTAAGCAGTTTTATTCAACGGGATGAGTCCACACCCAACCAGTGGTTTCAGCTACATGGCATCATCAGCAAACACGACAGGACCCACTCAGACACTCAGCTGAACGGCATCTCACCACACGTTACAGAGACAACGCCAGAGGAAGAGGAGGACGGTACCGAGGGCAGCCGGGCAGGTTCTGCGGCTCCCCGGCAGCGACGCAGCCCAGCCACTTGGAAGCAGATCAGACTCGGACACCTACTGCCGCACCGCGAGAACCAACCACAACACCGCCAGTTAAGCACCACGCTCCGGGCCTCACAAACACCACCTGCCAGGGCCGCTCCAGCGGAGGGAGGAAAGTGCAGTCGTCAACACCGCGGGGACCGACGCGCTGGCGCCTTGCTCCAGTCTGTACAGAGGGGAGGCCGCCGTGGTGCCGCGGCTGCGGAGCCGGCACCGGAGCAGGCGGTGCCAAGCCCTACGGAGGGTGGCCGATGCCGAGCCGCCCCTGGCACCGCGGAGTGGGGCGGGACGGCCAGCAGGGACCCAGCACGGTCTGCAGGAGCCGAGCCGGAGGCCAGCGCTTGCTCTGCACAGCAGAGAAACGACAGCTCTGGGAAGACACTGCCTCGTCCCAAGGAGGGGCTGTGCCGGACCCCCACCGCCTGCAGGGCTGCCACCGCCTGCTCAGCTCCGCTGCTGGGCCAGGGAACGCTCCGACGCCGACAGTCCTTACGCCTTTAGAGAGGTATTTGATACGAGGCCCAGGGCGCAGCTCCTCGCAGGAGCAGGTTCCAGTTCTGACGCTCCCCCGCGTCCCAGTTTGGTGCCCAGTGACCTCCAGACAAACACCGTCACCCCTCGCGCTCGCAGAGGGCCGGGTTCAAAAGGGGCCGCTCACGCTTCAGCCAAAGCTCCCGGGTTTCCTTTCTTCAGGACAACCCGGACCGGCAAAACAGCGAGAGGGGCCTTCCAAGGGAACCCCCCGGCACGCCGCGGCGGCGCGAGGGAACCCGAGGGGCTCCTCGGACACGAACCCCCAGCGTTTGTTCTGGTGCTCAAGAAGGCACTTAAAGAGGAGAGAGCCGCGATTGAGCCCCCCAGCGCAGCGAAGCAAAGGCGAGGCAATAACTTAACGGGGAGACGCTGGAGCTCTTTCGTACCGCACCTGCAAGGGAAGGGGGGGAAAGGGAACCCCAAGCAAGACGGGGCTGCTCTCGGCCACCTGGGGAAGGAGAAAACCCGGCAGCCTGGCAGCGCCGACGCTCTCCAGGAACTCGCTGCAAAGACCCAACAGCAGCTCCTGGCTCCGAGTGCCCAGGGCTTGTGCCAGGCGGGGTCCTTCCCCACCCCTAGAAGCACCTTTGCGGGGCCACTACTGGCCCAGACGGACAGACCGTTTGAACATCTGCTGACCGCAACGACGGCGGCATCGACCTCGGGGCAAAACCCATGGAGGAAAACAAACATCGCGGGGAAGCAGCGGCAGGGACTACGGACGAGAGCAGCGCTAACAGACACAGACCCAGAGCCGAGGCACGCCGGCAGCACCACCACGGGCAGCACTTCTCCCCCCACACACCCAAAGGTTGGCTTCGTGCGTCCTCGTTCTTTTCTTCTTACTCTTATTACTACTATTATCAGGTTTGACGTTTACACTGAGCTACCTACTAAGTGCCAAGGGTTGGTGAGTGGCGTCGGCCTCCAGCCACCGGAGCCGAGGCTTTGTACAGGTCCGTGTTCACGGCTCCGCTCCGGCGCTGCAGCAAGCACAGCGCTATTTACAGGGAGCGGGAGAGGCAGGGGCAGGGTCAGGGCACCTGCTGTACCCCAGCCGGCACCAGGCTGGCCCTGCCGGGGGGTGATGCTGCAGCGGTACCCGCAGCGGCTTGTAGCGGGTGGGCTCTGGCCAAGGTGCGGGCTGCGGCAGCACTGGAGCAACAGGCAGGGTCTTCTGCAAGTCAGGTGGCTCCTCCAGCCACCTGCGAGCTGGAGAGATGAGGAGAGGACGACGCAGGGACAAACCCAAGCCCTGGGCAAGGGTGAGCGGCCGCTGGATGAGGCAGGAGGGCTCGTGAGCTCCTGTGCCCAGGGACAGACGGAGCAGCAGACCCAGCACAGGCAGGAAGGGAGAGCGGATGCTGAGGAGCCCCTGGTGTGGCACCTCAGAGCAGCTGGGGTTTACAACGGCCCGGGGGCTGTTCGTGATCACGTGGGAGCGACGGCGACGGGTCGGGAGCAGCGGGTCGCTGCGTGAGATCTGTACAGGACAAAAAGGATCTGCAGGAGAAGCAGAGCGCCTGGAACCCAGCGCTTCCAGGGGAGACGTGATTATCCACAAGGAACATGCAATCCCCGGCTCTTGCTGCATATTGGTCTCAGGGTTGAGTGTTTGGAGGAGAAACAGACTGTAGCTTCTTTTGCATAAACTCTGCCTCTTGGGTTTTGTACAGAAAGTGCAAAGTGTTGCCCACCAGAGCGGCTCCGCACCCGATGGGGCCGAGTATGGCTCATGCTGCTCGTGCACGACGGCGGCTCCCTGCACCGAGCCCCTCGTGCGCTGCCGCCGGGCAAGTTCCGGAGAAAGAGCCTCCCCGCCTGCTCAGGCCCAGCTGTCAAGGTGCCGTTAGGCTGTTGTCTGGGAATTAAAAGAGAGAAGTGTGTGGGGAAAAGGAAGAGACGCATCTCCGAGCCAGGCGAGTTCCTCCCTCCGTGCTTCAGCGCTGGCTGTCGCCGCTCCTGGCTCCTCCTGAAATCTGCAAGGGAACCAGAGCTCCAGGGCTCCCGCTGGGGCAGCAGCAGCACCTGCCCTGCTGGGTGATGCCAAAGGAGCCTGCCCGGGCAGAGCCCGCCCTCGACAGAGCCCACCTTGGCTCCCTCTCAGCACACACACAGCATCTCCGGGCTCAGGGCGAAGAGATGCTGAGCCAGCCTGACCCACGCTGGGGCTTCCAGCAGGGAGCATCACCCCCCTCCCCTCTTTGTGTCGAAATGCCAAGAGATGCGGAACGTCGGCGGCAGGACTGGCCTTGTATTGCTCGACGCACGGCTGCTTCGCACCTACACACACACACAGCAGCCCAGAACCCCGGACTCAAGCCCAGGTCTCTCGAGAGGCCACTTCAGAGCCAGTTTCTGAGGTAAATCTACTGGTTTTAGAAAGTCACTGAATTCAGTCCAGTCGGTCGTCGGTTCGTCTGCACAGGGCAGCTGTTCTCTGGTGCCAACGTGCCGACCCGCAAGTTCGGGAATCATCCATGCGTGGATGGGGCGCGTTTGCACCCCCACAGACACCCCCAGACCCCCATCCACACCCACACCCTCCATCTGTACAGCCGGCAGCCAGGCCAGGCCAGGCCGTGCACTTGTCCCTGCGGGAGAGGCTCCTCCTGAGCACCGTCCCCACTTCCCACCGGGTTGGGTGAGGCTTTGCCCAGCTGCCGGCCCCCTCCCACCGCCCAGGCACCGCCGTCCCACCCCGCAGCCTACATGGTGCCCGATTTATCCGCCGAGCTGCTGGGGAAGAGCTTCTCGGTGGGGGTGACGGCGGGGCTGCCCACCCCCGAGCTGCTGCTGCTGCTGGAGCGGTGCTGCACCACCGGCCTCACCGGCCGCATCGGCGGGGGCCGCAGCTGCGCCCCGGCCAGCCGGGCCGACAGGGCCGGCTTGAAGGTGGTCATCATCTCCGTGGTGGAGCTGCTGCTGCGCCGCATGGCCGCATCAGGGTCCCGGATCAGGATGGTGTGCAGGGGGCTGGCGGGCTCCGAGCTGGGGGCACCCATCGCGGGGTTCTTCATGGGCTCCAGAGTGTCCAGGACCACGTCAGGTGCCTGCTTGGCTGTGTTCTGCCTCTCCAGCTCCCGCAGCTCGTTCAGCGCTGTGCTCATGGTCTTCTCAATGTCCTGCCAATGCCACAGGCAAAGGGACGTCAGCACCATGCGACGGCATCGCCCGTTCCCCTGCTCCCCTACCCTGCCACGTGTCTGCAGGGGGGGTCTCTGACCTCAGATGGGGCCTCCAGGCAAAGCAGGAGCTTTGGGAGACCCCAGTTCCAGAGGGAGAGAACCCCGAGCACTGGCAGCGACAGGGGGACCAGCAGCCTGTGCCCAGCCCCAGCAACACAGGGCACCTCCAGAGCCGCCCGCGGCACCGAGGCTGCTTTTCCCCCAGAAGAGGAGGCCCCGCAGGCTCCAGCAGCCGTGCAGGGCTCCGCTGGGCCCACAGCACAGGGGGTGGAAACGCAGCACAACGGCAGCTCAGCCGAGCTCCCTGCAGAGAGAGGAGAGGCAGCGCCAAGGCTCTGCCAGCACACAGGCAGCTGAGATCTGCGCCGGCCCCTCACTGCCTTGGGTCAGGGCTCCGCTGAAGGGGGACAGCGATGGAGTTAGCCCCGGGTCATTCTCTCATGCTGTTCAGACAGGGACTGAAAATACTCGCCCAGAGCTAAGCCACAGGACCAAGTCCAGCAGTCCTCGGGCTTCAAGTTCTCTACTGACATCGGCCAAGTGAGAGTCTTTTAGAGGCCTGAAGAAACAACCCAGCCCCGGCGGGGCAGTGTGGGTCCTGCCTCAGCTCCGGCACTCGCCCGTCCCTCGAGCCCCCGCAGCCCACAGCCCTGTGCTGTGCGTGGAGAGGCGGCCCCAGAGCCGCAAAGGGGTGCTAGCAGCCGCAAGCGCCACTGGGCAGAGGCCGGGCAGGGTGCCGCAGAGCAGAAAGCAAGGAGCGCGGCTGCTGGGAAAGCAAAGAGCACAGCGAGAGTTCCTCCTGCCTGCAGCCCACGCTACCTACACGGCCGATGCCACGGCAAACAACCTGCACCCAGCCCTGCGGTACAGAGCTGCTGCTGGGCAGCGGGCACTGACCTCCCTGGCAGCCGCCCCTCAGCCTGGGCTCCGCTGAGTGTCGCTCAGGAGGGTGGCATAAAGCAAACCACTAGGAACCTGCTGGCACAGGGGCCCTGAGCCGCCTGCCCACAGCACTCGCAGCTCCCAAACCAGCCCGTGGCTGTTCAGGCGCATCCACAGGGACTGAGCCTGGATGCGGCGCAGAGAGGTCAGCACCCTGCTCCAGGAAGGGACCCTTCCCCAAGACACTAGCAGGTAAAACCTGACTGGTACCTGACTGGAGGCTCCTGCCTGCCACGCTGGGGGCAACGTGGGTGGAACTGGCACTGGGGACCCCAGCGTGAAGCTGATGTTGCTTGGCTGCAAGTGTCACGCTGGGCCTGGAATCACACTGAGGTCCCAGCTACAAGCAGCCAGTAGCAACAGGGATACTTCCCTCCTACCACTGAGCATCAGAGTCAGATCCAGCCTGTCCAGCTTCCTAGAGAGCGCCTTTGCTCCCCGCGGCAGGCCAGGGCTGCCAGCGCACCGTGCTGGGGGATCAACCCTTCAAAGAAAGGAGGTTGTGGGGGGAGGCAGGACCCCGGTTCACTAGCCCAGCCCACACAGCTGGAGAACCAGTCGAGCTGCCGGCTGCTCCTGTCTGAAGTGCTGCAGCCACCACCGCCCTGCAGCAACGCGGGGTGTTGAGACGGGAGGGGCTTTGTGGGGCTGCCCCAGCAACTTCTGTCTCAGGCTCCAGATCCCTGGGCACCGAGAGCCCCTTCACAAGCCTTACCTCAGCCAGTGCTTCTGCTTCTAGAGATTTGTGATCTCCGAGGCTACTGTGCCTGGTGGATCCACAGGTGGGTCTCAGCGGGTGGCCGTCAGCCAGGACCTTCCTGTCTGGGAAATTGATGCTGCCTGCGCTGCCGAAAGTTGCCATTCTGCGCTTTTCGGGGCTCTCGATCCTGCCCCTGGTAAGGGGCATTTTGTGGGGGCTGCTAGGGCAGGCTGCGGCTCGAGGAGGAGTGTCTATGCCAGGACCCATCCCTCGGGGCGGGCTGTGTGTGTCCCCCCCGCTTCGGCGGCGAGGGATGGCGGCACCGTCAGACCTCAATCTCACTCTGCAAAGAATCCATCACAAGACCAGGTCACCGCGTGCCGGCCCGGGTGCGCGCCGAGAGGCCAGCGCTCGGCCCCGCGAACCCCAGGAGGAAAAGGCAGGAGGCAGACAGACGCGTGAGGCAGTGTCAGACAGCGGCAGCGCTGCACCTTCTCCCCTTGCCAAGGCGGCGCCGGCCACGCAAAGGAACAGCCCCTCTAGGCTCGCTTTATCCTGGGGGGCCTGCCAGAGCCTTCCCCTCCGCCTGTCCCTGCACCACACGGACTCCATCTCCCGTCACGGCAACCACCCAAGAAAGTGGAGCTTCCTTACCGGCCCATCACTCCCCCGAAGCCATAGTCCACAATGTGGTCTGTGGGAGACTGGATGTCATTCTTGGAGGAGGCCTTATCATCCAGCAGCGGGCCGCTGCTCGCCTCGCTGTCCGCCTTCTGGCTCAGGCTGTCGGAGAAGGCATCATCCCTAGGAGGAGACCCCACCAGTAACTGGGCTGTGCCCCAGCACAGCAGCGAGGGCACAGCCACAGCAGGGATGTTGATCAGTGTGGGAAAGGTGGGTGTCAGGAGGATGGGGCCAGGCTCTGCTCAGGGACACCCAGTGACAGGACAAGGGGCAGCGGGTGTGAGCT
>JAOXOE010029470.1:0-14404 GCA_028565055.1 Phoeniculus purpureus
TGTTCCTGTGTGACTGGATCTAGGGGATCCTGCTGTGGCAGGGGGATGGGACTGGATGATCTTCTGAGGTCCCTTCCGATCCCTAATGTCCTGTGATTCTGTTGAAACATCCTCCTTTCAACATGTTTTGTTCTTGGGCTAAAAACAGCTGGAATTTATCCCAGTCAAATTCCAATCCCCTTCATTTAGGATCTCTCCTTCCTGTCAGCCTTTCTATGCTGTAAGGACAATCAAGACAAATGCTCCTTAAAAAGGCTGCTGGCCATTCTGCTATCGCTGGCCCTGAGTAGCTGGTGAGGACAACGATAACTAATGCAGACACCGGTACTCGCTGCACAAAGATATTCAAGAAAAGCCTGCAATTTCCCACTGGCTTGAGCAAACAGGAGAGATGCTTTGGTAGCCGTGAGAAACGCTCAAGTGATGGAGCACTGGTCCAGGTACCATTCAGTGGAAGAATAAAGGCTGGGACTAATGTTGTCCATTTCAAACAGGCTGGCTCTGATGGACTAAGTGCTCTGAGCACCCCGGCCGCGAAAGTCAACGCGCGGCGTGTGTCCAGGGCTTTGATGGGGAAGAAGATTCCTCAAATCACTGCTGCTAATAACATCTCAAATCTGTATTTCCCAGCAGAAGATGGGGGAGAAGAAGAATGATCTATGGACCTGTTGAATAAAGAGCCACTTAAAGAGCCCTTAGCTCAAACCTTAATAGGAGTGATGAATCATAGATAAATCATGGCTGGAAAGGACCTCCAGGACCATCAAGCCCAGCCCTTGTCCCAACATAGAATCACAGAACATTCTAGGCTGGAAGAGACCTCCAGGATCATCAAGTCCAGCCCTTGTCCCAACATAGAATCATAGGATGTTACAGGCTGCAAGGGTCCTGCAGAGGTCATCTACCATTCCTCTCTGGCACAGGGACACAACCTCCCTACACGAGGACAACTCTACCTAGGTCAGGCTGCTCAGAGCCTCCTCAAGCTTGCCCTTCAGTGACTGCAGGGATGGGGCCCCAACCACCTCCCCAGGCAGCCCCTTCCAGCCATCAACCACCCTCACACTGAAGAGCTTCATCCAGCCTCAATCTCCCCTTTCCCAGCTTGAACCCACTGCTCCTTGTCCTGTCCATATAAACTCTCTTGAAAAGCCCTTCCCCTGCCTTCATGTAGCCCCCACTCAGGTACTGGAAGGCCAAGAGAAGGTCCCCCCAGAGCCTTCCCTTCCCCAGGCTGAACAGCCCCAGCTCTCTCAGCCTGTCCTCACACAAGAGATGCTCCATCCCCTGATCATTGTAGTGACCCTTTCTCTGGACACGCTCCAGTCTGTCTGCATCCTTCTTGTGCTGGAGGCTCCAGACCTGGCCACAACCACCCAGGTGAGGTCTCAGCAGGGCAGAGCAGAGGGGCAGAGTCCCCTCTCTTGATCTGCTGGCCACAGTTCTTTTAAGGCAGCCCCAAGTGTGATTGGCCTTCCAGGCTGCGATTGCCCACTGGTGGCTCACGGTCAGTTTTTCATCCACCAGCACCCCCAAGTCTCCTTCCACAGGGCTGCTCTCCAGTAGACCCTCTCCCAGCCAGTAGTGACAATGCCAGTTACCGCACCCCAGGTGCAGGACTCTGCACTTGGCCTTGCTGAACCTCATAAGGTTCATCTGGGCTCATCTCTCCAGTCTATCCGGGTCTCTCTGAAGGGCGTCCTGTAGCTCAGCTGCACCACCCAGCTTGGTATCAGCCACAAACTTGCTGAGGGTGCCCCAAATGCCTCTGCCAACATGATTTATGACTAAATTGAACAACACTGGTCCTAGCACAGACCCCTGCGGGACACCACTCATCACCTTCCTCCATCTGGACATCAAGCCGTTGAGCGTCACTCTCTTGATGTGACCATCCAGCCAGTTCTTTATCCATTGAATAGTCCATCCATCAAGCGAACATCTCCCTAAGACCTACACCATGACCTCAAGTGCTCCAGCTACCCTGTTCTTAAACCCCTCCAGGGATGGGGACTCCAGCACCTCCCTAGGCAGCCTGTTCCAGCGCCCAACCACTCTCTCAGCAAAGAGCTGAACAGAAGGGTAAAGGAAGGGTAGACCATGGGAATGAGGGGTAACAACTAGCAGAGCTTTGTTGTCTCCAGTAGATCTACCCCTGTATCCACAATGTGATTGTCCCTTTAAAGCAGGACATTATTTCTTCAGATGCCAGGAATTCAACAGTCTGAAAGGCAGGTGCCAAGGATGTTTGATGTCACCAGCACTGGAAGCAGACATAGAGAAATGTTGGTTGGATGGCTGGAAGACAAAGTAGATGTGGGATGGGAAGGAGTGACTTGGAAACAATCCTGCTATTAGCAGAGAAGAAAGAAAAGGTAATGAAATTGGGAAACCAATTAGGCAGGAAAAAGGCAGCGGAATGTTCTAGTAGAGGGGAAGGATAAGCAGAAAAACAATGAAGGAGCATCCAAGGTAATTCTGTCATGAAACATCCAACCAGCTTCCATGGGGAAACCCGTGGAGATGTGTCAAAGGTGAGTGGAGTCAGCAGGAGCCTCTCAGTAACTCAGCTGTGTCTCTTCTCCCCACTGGTGATTTTGGTCAGAAGGAAGGATCATCTTCATGGTGAGGGTGATGGGGCACTGGAACAGGCTGCCCAGGGGTTGTGGAGTCTCCTTCTCTGGAGACGTTTCAAACCCACCTGGCCATGTTCCTGTGCGACTGGATCTAGGGGATCCTGCTGTGGTAGGGGGATGGGACTGGCTGATCTTTCGAGGTCCCTTCCAGCCACTGATGTCCTGTGTTGAGAGTGGTCGGGTAGCTGTGCACTGCCAGGCAAGCCTTGCCAAGGTACCAAGGAAGCCTGGAGGAACAGCCTGCTAGGAGATGGAAAGTGAGATGAAGAGCAGTGTCCTTCACCCAGTGAACGTGTAGGAGGCAGAAACTCACGTGTCAGTAGCTAGAGGATGGGTTCGAGAGAAGGGATTCTGTGGCCCTGGGCAGGCTGTTTACCAAGCGAGCTGCTCCGTCAGAAATCAAGAGACAGCAAGAGGCCATGAGAACAACAAAAGGGAAACAGCAAAGTGTTTTCAGCGTGTGATTCTCCATGCGTTTGGAAATCGTCCCGTTTATACGCAGAATCACGTAAAGGAGGCCCAAAGGCTTAGTTAATGCATTTAATGAAGAAGTAAGAAATGGAAACAGAAAGGGGAGCTTGTACAGGAGCAGACTGTGGTAAGAAAATCACCCCCCCACCCCGCAGTTAGCAGGCTTTGTCACACAAATCAGTGGTTAACTCACGGGCTCTCCTACGTCTTGAACAGCCCTGTACTTCCCTAGAGTTTATATCGTCACTAGCTAAACGGTAAAGGGAGGGGAAGGCTTTATACTCGCACTCTGTCCTGCAGGGAGTCCCTCTTCTCTTCCATCTCACAAGCAGCTCCTGCCCCTTGGCTTCTGGAGCTGGGCAGAGCTGATTTTGTTCTGACACCTCAGCCTGTCCGAGTGGGCTGCTGTGATAGCCCCACATGTCTGTGCAGAGCCGCCGGGGCTGAAGCCGTTCAGGCAAGCTAAGGTGTGGTTGGCTTCCTGACTGTGGCCACATGTGAAAAGGTCAGGAGATCGTTCCCAGCTGCGTACAGGAGGGACCTGCTTGGGTATGAGCCTGTGCATTGAGAATGAGATTCACCCATCGTGTGATTTTCTGTCACACTGATCTCCCTAGTGCAGAACCAGTCGTCTGGTCAACACTGCTGGAAACTCTGGGTTCGTTTTGCCACTTCTCATGGCTGGATTCGTGGGAGCAGTTGGATCAATGAGGGTAGTTTACCCGCAGTGAAGGAAGGGTCTTGCTAGGTGAGACACAAACCCTAATTCTTACGGGCAGAATAGACTTTGCTTCTCCCTAGCCTCGCTTTCTTCACTTCTGCCCTTGGGGTTCGTGTTTTTGTGATTCAGTACAGAGCCGGCAGGTTGTCAGGACAGCTGATGGTTTGTGTGAAAGAGACGGTGGATTCAGTGTTGTCTGTTCTCTGTCTGTGGCTTTTGAGACAATGGCAGAGCGCTGATTCAACAAGGGCAGCGCGGAGTCTGGCATCGGGGCAAGAACAGCCCCAGGGACCAGGACAGGGTGGGGACTGACCGGCTGGAGAGCAGCGGGGGAAACAGGGACCTGCGGGTCCTGGTGGCCAGCAGGATGGCCGGGAGCCAAGAGTGTCGCCCTCTTGTGGCCAAGAGGGCCAACAGCATCCTGGGGTGGATCAGAAGGAAGGTGGTTAGCAGATGGAGAGGGTCTCCTCCCCCTCAACTCTGCCCTGGGGAGACCGCATCTGGAATCTTGTGGCCAGTTGTGGGCCCCTCAGTTCCAGAAGGACACAGAGCTGCTGCAGAGAGCCCAGCGCAGAGCCACAGAGATGGTGGAGGGAGGGGAGCATCTCCCTGCTGAGGAAAGGCTGAGGGAGCTGGGGCTCTGGAGCTGGGAAAAAGGAGCCTGAGGAGTGACCCCATGGATGTTGATCAAGATGTGAAGGGTGGGTGTCAGGAGGATGGAGCCAAGCTCTGCTCAGGGGCACCCAGTGACAGGACAAGGGGCAGCGGCTGTGAGCTGGAGCAGAGGAGGTTCCACATCTATATGAGAAGGACCTTCTTGACAGTGAGGGTGCCCCAGAGCCCTGGCAGGGTCTGCCCATGGGGGTTGTGGAGTCTCCTCCTCTGGAGACATTTCAAACCCTCCTGGCCATGTTCCTGTGCACCTGGACCTAGGGGATCCTGCTGTGGCGGAGGGGGGGAGGTTGGACTGGTTGATCTTTGGAGGTCTCTTGCAATTCCTGATTCTCTGAAGGGACAGTGGTTTTAATCCCGAGGCTAGTACCTTTTATTTTGACAGAGCCCCTACTCACAGCTGTGGGCCTACAAATACGGTTCAGTTACAAGAGGGGTTCAGTACCCTCCCTGCATTCCCCAGAGCAGACTTACCTGCACTGAAGCTGCTGCCGTCCCCTGAGCTCCTTCTCAGGGCAGGCACTGCAGTGCCCTCAACTGCTTCTCACCGACAGAGCACACCCTGCTCTGTGCCAGGTGAGACTAGTCTCATTGCCTTCTGCATCAGCTTTAATAGTGGCAGCGACCCTCAGCCCAAGACGGAGCACTGGGAAGGTCTTGATTTCTCCACCTGTCTCCTGATCAGACAGATAAACCCAAGGTGAATTTTGGAGTCTTGTGCCCAGGAGGCAGCTCTCAGCATCCTAAGGAACACTGGTCCATGCACATGTGGGGCACTGTGGTATTTGCAGGGTGAAGTCAGTGCCAGCTTGGAGAGAGATGTGTGTTCCCTCCCATGGGCAGGGCAGGGAGAGGGAGAGGGGCAGGGCAGGGCAAGGTAGGGTAGGGTAATGTAGCGTAGGGCGGGGTAAGGCAGGGTGGAGCAGGATCAGGTCGGGAGAGGTAGGGTGGGGCAGGGCAGGGCAGGGTGGGGCAGGGCAGGGAAGGGAAGGACGGGACGCTGTCCGCGGTGCTGAACCAGACCCGGCTCCAGGCTGCCCCCGGCTCCCACCCCCAGACTGGCTTCGATTTGAACATGAAGTAAATCTTTTTCACAGGCAGGGTAGCAGAGCACTGGAACAGGCTGCCCAGACAGGTTGTGGAGTCTTTGATTCTGGACACATTCCAAACCCTTCCAGCTGTGTTCCTGTGATTTGCTCTAGAAGAACCTGGTCTGGCAGGAGCTTGGACTAGATGATCTCTGGAGGTCCCTTCCAATCCCTACTACTCTGTGATTCTGCTATGATCATTAATCCTGAGTTCTCAGTATCACTACAGATGTGCTGCCACTGTCACTCATAGTCATAGCCAGAAGCAGAGATTCTTGGAAAGCTGTCTTGGGATTAGTTTGAATGACTTCAACCTTGGGATGAAACAGACTATTTGCACTACAGTTACCTTGTGGGTCCTATTATATTACAAAATATGGGCTACTTTCACACTGAAAACGCAGGCCAAACACAAAATACTAATGCTGATTAATATGGAAAGGGTGGGTGTCAGGAGGACGGAGCCAGGCTCTGCTCAGGGACAAGGGGCAGTGGGTGTGAGCTGGAACAGAGGAGGTTCCACATCAATCTGAGAAGGAACTTCTTCCCAGTGAGGGTGACCAAGTGCTGAAAGGGGCTGCCCAGGGAGGTTGTGGAGTCTCCTTCTCTGGAGAGGTTTCAAACCTGCCTGGGCATGTTTCTGTGTGACTGGATCTACGTGATCCTGCTGTGGCAGGGGAATTGGACTGGATGATCTTTGGAGGTCCCTTCCAATCCCTAATTTCTGTGATTCTACATCAATCTGAAAAGGAACTTCTTCCAGGCAAAGGTGGCAGAGCCCTGGAAGGTGCTGCCCAGGGTGGTTGTGGAGTCTCCTTCTCTGGAGACATTTAAAACTTGACTGGACATGTTTCTGTGCAACAGCAGGGGATCCACAATCCCTAATGCTCTGTGATTCGGTGAGTTGAAAGATCTACACAGACACTGTCTTGAGAGGAAATAAAACAGAGAAGAAAAAAGATACCGAGATGAAAAAGCTTACTTCAAAGCATCAAAACAATACCATTTTGCATAAGTACATGTCTACTGGAAAGGTTTCCAGCTGGTATCCTTAGATCGACGTTTTTACTCACCATAAATATAATGGAAACAGCTGTACTTCCTTCCTATCATCCTAAAGGACGATGCTTACATTAAAGCCCCATTGATTTTCAAACTGCAGATACAAAAGTAGCACAATAATAGGCGTAAGACTGATGGACCTTCAAATCCCTCTCCATCTTTGGGTCTTCTAACAGAGATGTCACACCTGCATCATGTTAGTATCATGGTGCAGGATTGTTTCATGATGGAAATACTGTTCTGCTCTGTTTTGCTTCATTCTGTTCCATTGTAAAAGTGTTAGAATCACAGAGTCATTAGGGATTGGAAGTGACCCCGAAAGATCATCCAGTCCAATCCCCCTGCCAGAGCAGGATCACCTAGATCCAGTCATTAGGGATTAGAAGGGACCCCAAAAGATCATCTAGTCCAATCCTACTGCCAGAGCAGGGTCACCTAGGCCAAGTCACACAGCTGTCCTTCCTGCTCCAGCAAGGGAGCTGCAGGAGGAAACTGTGCAATAAGGGTCAGTTCAAGGAGGCATTCAGCTGCTTGAGTGAAAGTTATGGAACAAAACCCAGCAAAGCTCATCTTTCTTCACAGCTCAGCCACTGGGCTGAGTTGGAATCACCTTTGCATCCATCTGCTACCTCAGTCAAGCTCTACTCCAGGAATAATAAAGCTAATTCCATCAATAAAGGGAGATTAAAGCTGAAGTGAAAGAAGGAAGGAGACTCCAAGAAGTATCACAACTTAAGAGCGTCTCGAAAGACATCATGTCTGAGTTGAAAAGCCCTCAAACTGGGCAAAGCTAAGTCAGCTCTTCTGTAGCTTTGGTGGAGGCTCTAGCCACAGATCCAGTGAGCTAAGAGGCAGAAAGCTCCATCATCTTCAGCTGCACTGTAATAACCACTTCTCCTTTGCTGAGGTGTCGGCATCCACCATCCGGACTGGGACAAAGTTAGGGGACACAGTGCTGAACAGAGCCCTCTCAGACAGTAACACATCCAGCACAAGGTAGCCTTCACACATCAGCCCTATGCGGTTGCACAGGGCTGCAGCAGCTGCACAGCTGTCCATAAAAAGCAGCTCTCTGTAAGCTGACTCGTCCTGATGTTACACAACGTGACAGTGGCACTGCTCTGAGGCTGGACTAATAAGGTGTTGACTACATCGTAAAACAACTGTAGGCTTTTCTTTGCTCAAGCAGGATCATGGAATCTAAGACAGGTCACACAGGACCTCATCCAGATGGGTCTTGAAAGTCTCCAGAGAATCATAGAACCATTAGGGATTGGAAAGGACCTCTAGAGATCATCCAGTGCAATCCCCCTGCCACAGCAGGATCCCCTAGATCCAGTCGTTTCCTCAGCAGGGAGATGCTCCCCTCCCTCCATCACCTCTGTGGCTCTGTGCTGGGCTCTCTCCAGCAGCTCTGTGTCCTCCTGGGACTGAAGGGCTCAGAGCTGGACACAACATTCCAGATGTTGTCTCCCCAGGGCAGAGTAGAGACAGGGGAGGAAAATCTCTCGATCTGCTAACCACCCCACTTCTGATCCACCTCAGGATGCCACTGGCCTTCTTGGCCACCAGGGCCCTTTGCTGGCTCTGGATCATCCTTCTGGCCAGCTTCAGCCTGTCACAGCAGGAGAGTGAGAGAATCCCATTCTTCACGCTCTGCGGTCATCTGGCTCTTCCCCCTCCACCTCTCTCCCTACTCCTCTGGTAAAAGAAAGTCTTTCAGTTGAAGCCCAAACCACAAGAAGTAGTGAACCACGAGGGCAGAGCTTAGCCTGAGCCCTGGCTGTGCTCTGCACACACACGTTAAAGAACACACCAAGACCTGCCTGCAGCCGTGGATCAAGTGAACCTGTGACGCTGCGGGCATCCAAAGCAGCCCTGATGCTGGCAAGCTGAGGGTGATGCTGGCAAGCTGAGGTCGTACTGCTGCAGAGAAGGGATGGCTCCTGGTAGTTTCCTTATCACCATTTATTCACTTGATCAACCCCCCTGCAAAGTTCTGCATCTGAATCCCTCCAGGGATGGCAACTCCTCCACCTCCCCAGGCAGCCTGTTCCAAACCCTGAGCACTCTGACAGGGAAGAGGTTGCTCCTGATGGCCGACCTAACCCTCCCCTGGGGCAACTTGAGGCTGTTTCCTCTTGTCCTACTGCTGGTGACTGGGGAGAAGAGACTGACCCCCACCTCTCCAACCTCCTGTCAGGCAATTGCAGACAGCAATAAGGTCTCCCCTCAGCCTCCTTCTCCCCAGACTAACCCACTCCAGGTCCCTCATCCTGTCCCCATCAGACCTGCCCTCCCGACACTTCACCAGCTCCGTTGCCTTTCTCTACACCTGCCCCAGCCCCTCAATGTCCTTCTTGTATGGAGGTGCCCAAACCTGCCCCCAGTACTCCAAGTGAGGCCCCACCAGTGCTGAGCACAGGGCAAGGATCACCTCTCTAGTCCTGTTGGAAATGGAAGAGACTGGGCTGTGGCACCATTGAAAGTCTCTGCAGAGGAACTGGGTTGTTCAGACTGTGGCTGGAGGATGCCCCAAGAAGATTCTGGGATCAGCAGCAGACTAGGGGACATGAACCTGCTCAGTTCTTGGATCCTTTCACCTGTCACTGCTCACTATGAATGTATGGAAGGGACCTCCAAAGGTAATCCAGTCCAACCCCCCCCGACACCAAGCAGGGCCAGCACTCATCAGACCAGGTTGCCCAGGGCCCCAGCCAACCTGACCTTAAATGGCTCCAGGGATGGAGCCTCCACCCCATCACTGGGCAGCCTGTTCCAGGGATCCCCCACCCTCAGATTCACAGAACATTAGGGACTGGAAGGGACCTCCAAAGACCACCCAGTCCCATCCCCTGCCGCAGCAGGATCCCCTAGATCTAGTTGCACAGGAACATGTCCAGGGGGGTTTGAAACATCTCCAGAGAAGGAGACTCCACAACCCCCCTCCTGTCCAGTCTCATTTCCCAGCTCCAAACCTTGACCCCTCATCCTATCACTCCCTGCCCTTGGCAACAGCCTTCCCCAGCCCTCTGACAGCCCCTTCCAGCGGTTGGGATTCCTGTTCCCACAGAGCCAGGTGGCTGCTGGCCAACAAACATCCCACCAAAACAAACCTTCCAGGGGAGCAAAAGCACCAGGAGATGTCCCAGAGCCCTGACTGGGAAAGCTGAAAGCTACTGGGAAGCCTTTAAACACACCTGAGAGAAGGCAAGAGGGGAAAGCAGGGGACATGGAGGAGAAACAGCAAGGAAGAAGGACCCCAGGGAGAGCCAGGAACCCACAGAAAGCCAAACCCCCCTGGCAGGGCTTTGGGTTTCAGAATGAGGAAGCAGCAGCAGGAACCTCCCGCAGCTCTGGAGCTGGGGAAAGAAAACCCTACGTAAGGAGAGGGGAAATAAACGGGATTTAAACCCCAGCTTTTATTTCCAAGCACCCTGCAGGGCCTGGCTGGAATGGGGATGGGGTGTCTCATTACCAAGACATCTCCATCTGGAGCCTGATGATAGTCCCCAGCCGCAGAGGGCACTCAGCAGTGATTTAGGAGGAGGGTGAAGGCAGCAAACACCACACTAACAGCGACCACTGCTTGTTGAGAGCCCTTGGGACCGGCGCCGTGCCTGTAGCTGCGCTTCAAGCAAGTGATGGAACACGAAGGGAGGACCTCAAGCTGCACCAGGCGACGTCAGGCTGGACATTGGGGAATGTGTTTGTACTGAACTTCAGGGTTTGGAGCAGGCTGCCCAGGGAGGGGACTGAGTTCCCATCCCTGGAGGGGTTTGAAGATCAATGAGATGTGGTGCTCAGAGATCTGGGCTAGTGGTGACCTTGGTAGAGCAGGGTTATGGGTTGGACTGGATGAACCCAACAGGCTACTCCAACCTGAATGGTTCTGTGGGTCTCTGTACTGACACAACATAAAGAACAGCACAAGACCTGGATGGGAAAGCTCCAGCCTTTCTGCAGACCTCCCCATCCCAGCAGTTGCTCTGAGGGGTTGCAGATAGCCACTGAGGCACCAGCTGGAAGTCCATGAGATGAGTCTCTTCAGCCAACACACCAGCAGCCTATCATAGAATCACTGAGGATGGAACAGACCCCCTGGATCATTGAGTCCAACCAGCAACCCTACTCTGCAAGGTCACCCCTAAACCAGATCCCCCAATACCACATCTAAGTGACTTTTAAACTCATCCAGGGATGGGGACTCAACCCCTACCCTGGGCAGCCCAGTCCTGCTGGTCAGCAGGAGAAGGGAAGTTATGGTGCCCTTGTACTTGACCCTTGTGAGGCCACCCCTTGAGTACTGGGGTCGGTTCTGAGCCCCTCATCATAGGAAAGACATTGAGATGCTGGAAGGTGGCCAGAGCAGAGCTGCCCAGCTCGTGAGTGGTTTGGAGAACCAGTTGTGTGAGGAGAAGCTGAGGGAGCTGGGCAGGGTTAGTTTGGAGAAGAGGAGGCTCAGGGGGGACCTTATTGCCCTCTACAACTACCTGCAAGGAGGTTGTCGAGAGGTGGGTGTTGGCATCTTCTCCTTGGGAACTACTGACAGACCCAGGGGCGGTGGTCTGAAGTTGAGGCAAGGGAGGTCTGGGTTGGATCTTAGGAAGAAGTTCTTTCCAGAATGAGTGGCTGGGTGCTGGAAGGGCCTTCCCAGGGAGGTGGTTGAGTCCTCATCCCTGGAGGTGGTTAAGAACCGTGTAGCCATGGTGATGGGGCAGGGATGGAGGGGGTCAGTTTGTGTCTGTCGATCAAACAGGAGTTTAGGGATTTTGTTGTTGTGGGTCTGGCCGGACTGGGTGATCTGGGAGGTCCTTCCCAACCAGCATCATTCTGTGACTCTGTGATCAACCCCACTCTGCAAGGTCACTCCTAAACCAGATCCCCCAACACCACATCTCAGTGACTTTTAAACTCAACCAGGGATGGGGACTCAACCCCCACCCTGGGCAGCCCATCCCAAGGCCTGACCGCTCTCTCCAATTACAAAGAACCACTGTAATCACTGCGGGGAGCTGCACACGATGCTTCATTTCTTGTTTTCTCCATCCCCTGTCCAGGAGACTCGAACACTAATCATCTTCAATAATTCAGTATTGTTTCAGTTGTCTTGGGGGATCTGGTTTAGGGGTGACCTTGTAGAGTAGGGTTGGTGGTTGGACTCGATGATCCCAGGAGCCTTTCCCAACCTGAGTGATTCTGTGATCCTGTGTCTGATTCTGGAGTTTCATGCTCTTGTGGCTTAGAGGCCAGTGGACAGCACCTAAATTCACCCCCAAGTTGCTTGCTCATAGCATTAGGGATTGGAAGGGACCTCGAAAGATCATCCAGTCCAGTGCTGCTCAAAGGCAGCTCCAGCACATCCCCACCCAGCTGAGCTAAAGCTGCCCAGCTGCCCAGAGATCTGCTACCAAGAGCAGCCAGACTTCCCCTCCACTTGTTCAAGCACAATCACCTTTGCAGAGAAACACCAGCCTCCTCCTGCCTCCACCGGAGCAAAAGAAATGACCTCATCCTTGCAGGCTGCAGAAATTCCAGCACAGCTGCTGTGCGGAGCAGCAGCAAAGCGCTGACCGCGACTCGGTCTCGTTGCCAAGCGGCTGGTGATAAATAGGAGGCAGCGCAGAAACACTTCCCAGAGTGAATGATTGAAGACTCTTGCTCAAGGGATCCGATTAGAGAAGGAGAGAGAAATTATGAAGGAAAAGAAGTAAGAAAGTCCATCAAAACATTTCCTTTCCGGCTAAGCGGTGCAGAGCAGCCCTTGATCCATTCAGCACCCGGTCATGAATCGCTGTGGTGTGTCAACTCCCCGGGGAGGCCACGCTGAACCTTCAGCTGCAGTTAGCCATTCCCCATCCTCGGCCCTGACGGCATCAGCCAGGCCGACCCGCTCACGGGCACTCAAAGGAAACAACCGCCGGCACGAGAATTCCTTCAGGCACTTCTACGTGAGCGTGAGCGGAGACCAGCGGGGCAGCTCCCCACGGTCACCGAGAAAACACTTTTCACTCACAAAGCGATGTTGGCAATGGAGAGGAATCGACGAAATAAGAAGCTGCTTTGTATGTCCGGCTGGTTCTTTCCTGCTCTCTCCACTCTGTGTCATAGAATCAGAGAGTCATAGAATCATAGGATCAATCACAGAATCAATCAGAGAATCAAGGAGTCAATAATACAGTCAATCATTGAATCATAGAATCAATCATCAAATCAATCAGAGAATCATGGAATCAATAGTACAATCAATCGTAGAATCATACACTCGATCACAGAATGAATCACAGAATCATGGAATCAATCATAGAATCAATCATAGAATCAATCATAGAGTCAACCACACAATCATGGAATCAATCATAGAATCAATCATAGAGTCAATCACAGAGTCAATCATAGAATCAATCATAGAACCAATCATAGAATCAATCATAGAGTCAATCACAGAATCATGCAATCAATCATATAATCAATCATAGAGTCAATCATAGAACCAATCATAGAGTCAATCACAGAATCATGCAATCAATCATAGAACCAATCATAGAATCAATCATAGAGTCAATCTTAGAACCAATCATAGACTCAACCACAGAATCATGGAATCAATCATAGAATCAATCACAGAATCATGAAATCAATAACAGACTCAGTCTAGAATCACAGAATCAATCACAGAATCACAGAATCCCACAGCACTAGGGGTTGGAAGGGACCTCCAAAGATCTTATAGTCCCATCCCCCTGCCACAGCAGGATCCCCTAGATCCAGTCGCACAGGAACATGGCCAGGAGGGTTTGAAACATCACCAGAGAAGGAGACAAAATCAATCACAGGATCACAATCATAGAATCAATCATAGAATCATAGAATCAGGATCACAGAATCACTCAGGTTGAAAAGATCATCCAGTCCAACCACCAGCCCCACTCTACAAGGTCACCCTAAACCAGTTTCCCCAGCACCACATCTGAGCGACTTTTAAACTCACCCAGGGATGGGGACTCAACCCCCACCCATTCCAGGGCAGCCCATCCCAGTCCCTGACCACTCTCTCCAGGAAGAATTTCTTCCCGATGGCCAGTCTAACCCTCCCCTGCTGGAGCCTGAAGCCCTTCCCTCTGCTTCTGTCACTGATGACCTGTGAGCAGAGCCCAGCACCGGCATCTCTTCAGGGTCCTTGCAGAGAGCTGTAGAGAGCGATGAGGTCTCCCCTCAGCCTCCTCTTCCTCAACCTCAACAGCCCCAGCTCTCTCCACCTCTCCCCAGGCCCTTCCCCACACTGTTGCAGCACCTGGAGAAGTGTCTGTCCTGATCAACCTAAACACAGACTCCTGACTTTTCCTGCCAAGTCCATCATGTCTGTTGTGACTTGGGCTTTTCCCAGCAAAGGAACTGGGAGGTTCTTACCGATCAAGCCCTCATTCCACTCTTTCCCTGCAGTCTCAGAGAAAACAACCTCCTGTTGATACCAGTCAGGTCTGTTTCCTTGTCGAAACAGCTCTAATCACAGCAAACCTGTGGATGACGTTGGCTAGAGCCAAAATCTCAAAGGCTCGTTGATTCTTATTTTGAGACACTACAGAAAATCCTTTTCCTTGAACACCCTCGTTCACTTGGGCTTGCATTACCCGCTCAGGCCACACTGAGACCCCAGCTGGAACCTTGTGTCCAGTGCTGGGCCCCTCAGCTCCAGAAGGACCCAGAGCTGCTGGAGAGAGCCCAGCGCAGAGCCACAGGGGTGATGGAGGGAG